>JAWQFJ010012316.1:15000-22500 GCA_034096865.1 Theodoxus fluviatilis
TGCATTTCTGTTTCACTGTCGGCTTAAACAGTCGGCAACGACATTGTCCCTACCACGAATGTGGCTCAAATCCAACCAGAATTCTTGCAACGCCAAACTCCACCTCAATAATCTCTGGTTCTTCTCTTTCATGCTATTCAAAAAGAGAAGTGGGTTGTGGTCAGTCTTGACCTGCACGGGATATTTTGGAGCTCTCAAATAGACCTCAAAATGATCCAGTGCCTTGATTAACCCTAGAGCCTCTTTCTCAATGGTAGAGTAGTTGACTTCGGCCTTTGACAACTTCTTTGACATATAGGCAACAGGATGTTCTACCAAGTCGTTGTCTAGTTGTGAAAGAACAGCGCCCACGCAGTGATGGCTGGCATCTACCGCGAGATGGAATTGCTGATTGGGATCAGGACTGACAAGCACTGGGGCATGTCTCAACAGACATTTCAAATTCTCAAACGCCCTATGACAGTCTAATGTCCATTGGAACTTTCTGTCTTTTCGAAGAAGATCCGTCAAAGGTTTGGCAACCTGGGCGAAGTTTTGGCAGAAACGGCGATAATAGCCCACCATTCCCAAGACACTCCTCACGTCTTTTTTTCCCATTGGAGTTTTCAGGGCAAGGATCGCCTCAACCTTGACTTGTATCGGACGAACAGAACCATTACCCACCTCATGCCCTAGGTACTGGATTGTTCCCTTACCTATTTCACATTTAGCAAGATTTGGAGTCAAACCAGCTGCAGCTAACCTGCTCAATGTCTCTCTTAGATTTTCTATATGAGTTGGCCAATCTTCATCATAGATTACGATGTCATCTAGGTAGACTCGGACGTTGTCTAGCCCCCTGAGAACATCATTCATCATTCTTTGAAACGTGGCAGGTGCATTTCTCATGCCAAAAGGTAGTCTAAGGTACTGGTAATGCCCGAAAGGCGTCACGAACGCGGAGATCTCTCTCGCTTTCTCCGTCAATGGTATGGCGTAGTATCCCTTTAAAAGATCCAGTTTGGTCAGAAACTTAGATTTCCCAACCGCATCGATACAATCATCAATCCGCGGAAGTGGATACGCGTCCCCTTTTGTGACTGCATTCACCTTTCGATAGTCTGTACAGAACCTATAGCCACCCCCTTCCTTCTTGACGAGCAGGCAAGGTGCTGCCCATGGACTGTTTGATGGCTCAATGATATTGTTGTCTTGGAGGAACTTAACTTCCTCTTTCATTTGTTCTAGTCTAGGTCCTACTACACGGTAAGCCTGTTGCTTGATTGGTCTACTCTCCCCAATATCTACATCATGCTCCGCAACATGGGTCTGCGTCGGTACATCTCCGAACACTTCAGCATATGGTTGTAGAAGTTTCACAACCTCTTCCTGTTGAGCGGCGGGCAGATGACGGACTAGAGGAGTTGGATCTCTCATCAACTCCGTATTCTGCAGCTTCGGTACGGGAGGCATTCCCCTCTCTGGACCTACTAGGTTGTTGACGTCCCCACCTGGACTACATCTCTGCACATGTCGGACCAGACTTTCAGCAGTAGCTGAGTCGTGATACTGGCGCATCATATTCACATGAACCAGCCTTTTCTTTTTCCTAGAGTCAGGGGTGAGGATGACATAATCCAGATCACCCACTCTCTCTGAAATCTCATAGGGTCCAGCATACTTAGCCTGTAGGGGCTGACTCGGGCACGGAACCAGCACGAGCACTTTGTCTCCCACATGAAACTCCCTCAGATGAGCCTTTCTGTCATACCACGTCTTCATTTTTTTCTGCTTCTCCCCCAGGTGTTCCCTAGCTAGTCTTTGGACAGTCCTGAGGCGTTCTTTCATCCGGCTCACATACTCCAAGAGGTTTTGCTTGTCGTGCCGGTGTCGAGTCCATTCTTCCTTCAATGCCAGCAATGGACCTCGAACAGTTCGTCCAAAAATCAACTCGGAAGGAGAGTAACCTAGGGAGGCTTGTCTGGTGTCCCTAGCGGCAAAAAGGACATAGGGCACACCCTCGTCCCAGTCCTTCTCTTGTTCCAAACAGAAAGCTCGCAGCATCTGTTTCAGGGTACCGTGAAATCTCTCAACAGCACCTTGACTTTGAGCGTGATATGCGCTGCTTTTCACATGTCTGATCTCCAGCTCCGAGAGGGTCTGTTGCATCAACTTACTGGTGAAGTTTGACCCCTGGTCAGTCTGAATTTCGAGTGGAAAACCAAACTTGGAGAAGAAATTCACTAGAGCTTCTGCAATGGTTTTTGCTTTGATATTTCTCAGTGGTATAGCCTCAGGGTACCTGGTGCTGGTACACATGATGGTTAGCAAGTACTTATTTCTCCTTCTAGTGGGCGGTAACGGTCCCACACAGTCTAGTTGCACTCGCTCGAAAGGCATCCCCACTGCAGGAATTGGTTGCAGGGGTGCTACAGGTATGGGTGGGTGATGCTTCCCAGCTACCTGACAGATATGACATATCCTGCAAAATTCCTTTACATCTTTCTTCATCCCCGGCCAAAAGTAATATTGGAGCAGTTTTTGATAGGTCTTCTCGACCCCAAGATGACCCGACATGGCATGAGCATGCGCCATTTTCAGCGCGGCTCTTCTTCTCCACCCAGTAGGTAGAACCAGCTGTTCCACGGAATGCTCCTCTCCCTTTTGGGAATTCCAAATCCTCATGAGGAGATCGTCACAGACAACATAGTGAGCAGCAGCGTATCCACAATTTGAATCAGTCACCACTCTCTCAAAGAGTGGCGCTAACGTCGCATCACCTCGTTGCTCAGATACCAGATCATTGACCTGCTCTTCCGTGAGCTCTGGTGACTCTTCCGAAACTGGGCGCAACACAGCGCTTTCAGTTTCAACGGGGTTTTCACTAACCCTAGGCTTCACAGCCTCGACAGCGTCGTCTGAGCTGTCTAGCTCCGCATTACTCGGAGTGGGAGAGGAACTCTCAGTCCCTTTTCTCTCCCCACCTTGCACATTTCCAGAGTTCTGCTCTGTCTGAAACATGAAGGTATCTTCGAGCGACCAATCAGGTTCGTCTTCCTGATTCTTCTTCGCTCGCGATCGGGTGACCGCACAGGACGGGAAGATTTCGTTATCTTCCACCACAGGAGAAGGATTTTCCACGACAATTGCACATGCCGGGACTCGGTTGCCGGCTAGGTCGTTTCCCAGGAGGAAATCAACCTCCGGGAGGGTGTCTGTCACCCCTACCTCAGCCTCCCCCCTGTACAAGGTGCTTTGCAGTGTAACCTTGTGCAGTTCGATGCAGAGATCTGCATCACTGGTAACCCCTCTGATTAAGGCTGTCCCACCTGTTCTAGTTCCACAGGACAGGGGAAGCAACCCTCTCCTAATCAGACTGATCTCAGCTCCAGTATCCCGAAGTATCTTCACTTCAACTGGCTTTCCGCACCCTACTGCTACCCAACCCTTTTCAATAAATGGGTTCTCATCTGAGGACTGCTTCAACGAAACAGCCTCGGGTTGCTGATGCATACTGCTTCGATCAACTTTGTGATTCCCGAAGGGAAAATCACACACCTCTCGTATTCCAGAGAGTTTCTCCGAGTTACCAGATTCCCTAGCAACCTTCGCCACTTTCTTAGCTTTTTCCTTTTCTCCTGCTTTGTTCTTTGGGCAGTTTGATTGGAAGTGTCCTTTCTCCCTGCACTTGTAGCATACAACATCCTTCACAGCTACAGTTTGCTTCCCAGAGTCACTTCTCCCTGAGAAATGTCTACCCTGTAATTCCCTTTTTCCTCCGGAAAATGCACCCTGTCCAGTCTTAGACTTGAATCCATCTACTTTCGTCACCCCCTCCCTCGCAGCAAGAAACTTCCCTGCTTTCTCGGCACACTCACGGACAGTCTTGCATTCTTTGTCACTCAGATAGACACGGATATCTACACCTACCGAATTCAGAAATTGCTCTTTCAAGATTGTCTGCCGCATAGATTCGAAAGAATCTACACCTTCTGCACGCACCCAAAGTTCAAAATATTTGGTCTGCCTGGACAAAAGTTCAAGAGGGTCTTCTTTCTCCCCGAGCTTAGTGTTCCGAAAAAGTTTCCTATGGACTTCTGCTGAGACTGCGAAAACTGAGAGCACCTTTCCTTTCAACGTGTCATAGTTCCTCACCTCCACTGCTGACAAACCAAGGGCAGCTTCTCTTGCTTTCCCTTTCAGACAAGGGAGCAAACTACGATACCACTCGTTTACAGGAATCTCAGATGCTTCAGCCAGCTGCTCAAAACTTCGGAAGTAGACTACAGGATCGTCTTGATCAGTCAAATCGTCCAGTCTCTCAAGACGGGGTGTTCTCACGTTCCCCTCTTCGCGACTTAATCGTTCACGTTCGAACTCAAATTTCTCTCTTTCCAATTTCAGTCTCGACTCTTGCATAGCCTGCTCCATTCGGAATCTCTCTTTCTGCATATCCTGCTCCATTCGGAATCTCTCTTTCTCCCACTTTAGTCTCTCCATCTGCAAGTGCAAAGCTTCACTCTGATCCCCCATTTCGCGACTGTCCTCTTCTACCCTAAACAGGCCCTGTTTAGATAGTTCAGGAATGAGAATTTCATCAATTTGCCTTGAGGTCATGCGCTCCCGCAATTCAATGCCCAAACTTTCAGCCAAAACATACTTTTCCTCTACCAGTGCAACGCGCACATGATCTGCCGTCATATTCTGTAAGAGATGACGTATGTCTACAGTCTCCTCACTTCCGGTGGCCATTTTTGACAAATTTCCGTTAATTCCTACCTTTGTTGCGCGAAACTGCCGAGTGCAATAACAGGATCAGACAATGCACATAATGCAAGTAGCAAGCAGAAAGATCACACAGGACATGGACACACTCTCAACAGGTTATCTGAAATTTCAGTGATGAGCAAAGAAATAATTTATATCCCAACTCATCAAACAGCAACTGCTATTTCATGCTTTCGAATCTAGCTCAATTTGTCAAATTCATATCTCGGAACGAGCCCCCAATTTATGTTACAACCCAAGGGGGTTACAACATTGTTGTCTATTTTAGAGATAGACTAACTCTCAATAAAGACACGGAGGTGGAATGAATATCAAATTTCTATTGAAAACGGATTACCCGAATCTTCAGGCAAAACATGCAACATCAAACTAAAGTACTTCTTCATGAATTATCAGAATTTAAAAATGACCAGCCAGTATCAATTATTAATTAAAGCCCTATAACTGTTCATCTGCATGAATAAAAGCCTAATAATGGTTCATCTTCATTACGACGAATAAAGGAGAGAGTTCAATGATGTTGGTAGCAGAGTTCTTAGCATCAGACTGAGAGTTCATTCTTTATCAAAATTCATCCGATGTTTATGAGACACAGGGGACAGAGGGAGAAACAGGTTTCATTTCTACTCATCACTGGTTCTGTAGACATGAGCAGGAGATCTTCGGGACCAAGAGGGAGAGACCACGGTGTCGTTCATTCTGGTGGCAAGGAGGTTCTCTCTTCCTCCACCGCTTCCATGGAAACACCACCATCAACCGTCCAGGCATCAGCTGTCCGAGCCTCCAGCTGTCCGAGCCTCCAGTTGTCCGAGCCTCCAGCTGTCCGAGCCTCCAACTGTCCGAGCCTCCAGCTGTCCGAGCCTCCAGTTGTCCAAGCCTCTAGATGTCCAGAATCTCCCTCTATTTTCTTCCACGTCCAAACGGACTCCCTCTCCAAGTTCTTCTCCCCGAATAATGACGTCATCCCGTGAATGACGTATGACGTATGACGTACACCAAGACGGGACTAATTGTCTATCGAGTCCCAAAATTCACCAAGTGCCCCCTCCCAGGTGGTCAGCCATCACAGTACTGAGACCGAAAACAACTACAGGGCCACAGTAATGACCAAAGGAAAAGAACCGATCCTCAGTCTCCGTCCACACACTATCACCTTTCTTTGCCTTTATGCTCCATACTTTCACCTGCAGGTCGTAGGTTCGGTCCCCGCCCGTGATTTAACATTTGTGTCTTTCTGAACTCTTCAGGGTGTCGGCTTTGCGTTAGAATCTTTGTGCTTCCCCCCATTATTTTGCTCCATCCGGGTGAAAACTATGTGCTGCTTCTTTGCAATAAATCCTCTTGCATACGAGATGAATTGCTGTGTACTTTATGCGTGCATTTATACATATCTTCATGGGGTGTTCTTCAAAGACATACAGACATTTACATTATCTAAACCTGTGCTTTGTACATGTCTCTAAAAAGAGTGATATCCCCCAAAGAAAATCTGTCAGAGCGCTGAAAAATAACTATTGATGTGATGTAAATAATAAAGAATTCGCAATTACTTTTAGAATTCCCAAGTACACGTGTTCTATCATTGTCAACATCGTCAGTCTTGTCTCTTCACGGACTGTTCCCCTATGGGTTGCGGGTAAGCATAGACCCACCACATCTATGCGTTTCGTAAAACGCGAAAAACAAGGGAAATATACATTTGATTTGCTCTTACACTGACCAATCCCCAGTGATTTTCCTTGCCTTGCCTAACATCGCCTGCAAAGGTCGACAAGCCATAAAACTCCATTCATTCCCTGTGGCTGATTAAGAAAGCCTGGAGGCCCTTGCCTTGCGCTACTGGTGCAATCGCACCTGCAGTTTTCTGTCCAAGATTTCGCACATCGCGTTCCTCACTAACTTTGAGATGGTTGACATGGAAACGAGTCTCCACTGGTTTGCCATTCGTACTCGAGACCTGCATGGAATCTAACACCGAGCAATCTCCGGTCTTCTCCCGAGTCTAGAGACACTTTTCTTGGAGACCCGTACCAGTGTACGCAATGTTACAGCGGTTCCACAGTCTAAACTGAGACGATGCTCAACGACCGTGTTTCTCGACCACTATCTCTGGTCCCTCCTCTAAGTTTTTCGTTTTTCCTGCTGCGTCCGACGAGGACTTGGCAATCGAAGTTTTGCTACTTTTTTGTGTCCCCCATTTTACAGGTCTGCAGTTCTGCACGTCATCATCGCCTTGAAGAACAGCCACGACCCTTGCTTTGCGCTGTGTGTTTTGATGGTGGAGCGCCTTGTACTGTACGACAATGGCTCAATAAATTTACCTGGTTTCATATTTCACAACACAGAAACATTCATTATTCTTTCATCCATTAATTCATTCAATCGTTCGTTCGTCTATCTATCTAATGTAAACTGCAGGTGGATTTTTCCCCCAAAGGGGTCATATTCCAACCGCATGCACATATTAACTAGTTGTGAAGACAAAAAGATGACCACGTCCACGTAATCAACACAATAGGCTTGTTCAGAAGTACAAAGCGCTGCATGAGCGCTTCATGTTGGCAATTGAGCGCTCTTTGCCTCTCCTGAACACCTACAGATTTAGTGCAGCGCTTCACTTGTTAAAAGGGAGGTAAATCTTCTGCGCCGCATGTTGTGTTGCTAGACGCTAAGAAAGTGTTTTCTTCACCACATACATTCTTTATGCACGTTTAAATGTATTCTGCATGCATA
>JAWQFJ010012316.1:30000-41779 GCA_034096865.1 Theodoxus fluviatilis
ACCACCCTCTCCGCCTATCCTACCACCCTCACTCTCTATCCTACCACCCTCACTCTCTATCCTACCACCCTCACTCTCTATCCTACCACCCTCTCCCCTTATCCTACCACCCTCTCCCCTTATCCTACCACCCTCTCCGCCTATCCTACCACCCTCACTCTCTATCCTACCACCCTCACTCACTATCCTACCACCCTCTCGCCTATCCTACCACCCTCACTCTCTATCCTACCACCCTCACTCTCTATCCTACCACCCTCTCCCCTATCCTACCACCCTCTCCCCTTATCCTACCACCCTCTCCCCTTATCCTACCACCCTCTCCCCTATCCTACCACCCTCTCCTCTCTATCCTACCACCCTCTCCCCTATCCTACCACCCTCTCCCCTTATCCTACCACCCTCTCCCCTTATCCTACCACCCTCTCCCCTATCCTACCACCCTCTCCCCTATCCTACCACCCTCTGCCCCTATCCTACCACCCTCTCCCCCATATCCTACCACCCTCTCCCCTTATCCTACCACCCTCTCCCCTTATCCTACCACCCTCTCCCCTATCCTACCACCCTCTCCCCTATCCTACCACCCTCACCCCCTATCCTACCACCCTCTCCCACTTATCCTACCACCCTCTACCCATTATCCTACCACCCTCTCCCCTATCCTACCACCCTCTCCCCTATCCTACCACCCTCTCCCCTTATCCTACCACCCTCTCCCCCTATCCCACCACCCTCTCCCCTATCCCACCACCCTCTCCCCCTATCCTATCACCCTCTCCCCTATCCCACCACCCTCTCCCCTATCCTACCACCCTCTCCCCTATCCTACCACCCTCTCCCCCTATCCTACCACCCTCTCCCCTTATCCTACCACCCTCTCCCCTATCCTACCACCCTCTCCCCTTATCCCACCACCCTCTCCCCTATCCCACCACCCTCTCCCTCTATCCTACCACCCTCTCCCCCTATCCTACCACCCTCTCCCCTTATCCTACCACCCTCTCCCTTATCCTACCACCCTCTCCCCTATCCCACCACCCTCTCCCTTATCCCACCACCCTTTTGCTCTATCCTACCACCCTCTCCCCCTATCCCACCACCCTCTCCCTTATCCTACCACCTCCTACCCTTATCCTACCACCCTCTCCCCCTATCCTACCACCTCTTCCCCTTATCCTACCACCCTCTCCCCTTATCCTACCACCCTCTCCCCTTATCCCACCACCATTTCGCTCTATCCTACCACCCTCTCCCCTATCCTACCACCTCTTCCCTTATCCTACCACCCTCTCCCCTATCCTACCACCCTCTCCCTCTATCCTACCACCCTCTCCCTCTATCCTACCACCCTCTCCCCCTATCCCACCACCCTCTCCCCCTATCCTACCACCCTCTCCCCCTATCCCACCACCCTCTCCCTTATCCTACCACCCTCTCCCTCTATCCTACCACCCTCTCCCCCTATCCTACCACCCTCTCCCCTTATCCTACCACCCTCTCCCCCTATCCCACCACCCTCTCCCCTTATCCCACCACCATTTCGCTCTATCCTACCACCCTCTCCCCCTATCCCACCACCCTCTTCCCTTATCCCACCACCCTCTCCCCCTATCCTACCACTCTCTCCCCCATCCTACCTCCCTTCCCCCATATCCTATCACCCCCTACCCCTCATCCTACCACCCTACCTCCCTATCCTACCACCCTCCCCTATCCCACCTCCTTTACCCCTATTCTACCACCCTCTCGCGCTATCCAATCACCCTCTCCCCTTATCCTACCACCCTCTTCCCCTATCCTACCACCCTCTCCCTGTAACAGTATGCAATATTTAGACCTTCTCAGGTTTTGACGTACTTCCTGCTGAAAGCTAGAGAGTTGACCCAATCAGTCAACACTGACATAAGGAACTTGCAGAAACCTCCTAAAGGACATGTTCGATTCAACCTCATACCACACATTATTAGTGACAAACAGTTGCTGTACATGGAACCAGACTTCGAAGATGAAGAAGATGATACCTCAACACATCCCCAGGAGAATCATGTTGAAATGCATCAACAAGAGCAGCAACGACCCAGGCGCATGATCAAGAAACCCGAAAGACTGATAGAACAAATGTGAACAATCATTGCTAATCAAAAGGCAATTTCGAAGAACAAATACTGCAAATTCATAAGCTAATAAGGCGTCAAACAAAGCAGTAAGTTCAACTTGATTCAGAGTTAAAGTTGCATGAACAATGTTAAAGTTAAAGTTATAGAGACAGTAACAAAGAAAAGTTAAAGGATTTTGCGGACAGACAAAAGACATTTGTAAGTGACAATCAATGAATTATATGTTATTCAATTTGAAACTGCTAAAAAAAAATTCAGGTGATTGAAATTATCTTATGAGAAGAGGGATGTAACAGTATGCAATATTTAGACCTTCTCAGGTTTTGACGTACTTCCTGGCTGGACTATGACGTCATTAAAAATGTAGTCAACGTTTGAACATGTCGGTTGATCTGTTTCCCATCCATCCACAAAATCATTCAATCTTCTAACAGAAGAACATTACACTCCCTTTATCCTACCAAGCTCTCCCCCTATCCCACCACCCTCACCCCTGTAACGGACCGGCTAACTGGGCCTCGGGTCAGCCTAGCCCGCACAATGAAAATAAAATAAAAGACACCAACACCAGCATAAATGTAAGAATGAAGTGTAATAACCCTTGTGCCTTACGGCACCCACCCAAGCAGCCTCGGCCCACACCAGGGCACAAAGGTGCTAACGTAGCTCAGGCAGCCTCGGCCCACACCAGGGCACAAAGGCGCTAACGTAGTTCCAACCAATGACCATGCGGCCCCCGCCGATATAGAAATGAGTATATTTACCACACTCACACTCACTCAATAGCCCGGCCCACACCAGGGCTCACCAGAACTAACGTGCGGCCCCCGCCGATAATCGTTCTACATACAACCTTTTGGCTTCTCCATCATCTCAGCCTCCAACGGCCTGTCTTCCTCCATCTTGTCAGATTCACTGTCCTCTCCACGCGTCAACATAGGCATCCCGCTGCCTACGGAGATTCTCTCTCGGCTAACCCCAGCGTCAATTCCGATTTCATATCTACCGGCACTCGTTGTGTTGCTGTTGACGTCCTCCATCTTGTTGGCAACTTGGAATCCGTCGAACTGCAGGACATCGGTCACCATCACTGCCCCTGCAGACTCAGGCCGACTTCCCTGGCACCGGGACAGTCCTGTGCAGCACCGGCCGAAGACTCTCCAGTCCACGCACGACCATGCTCAGCGACGCACAGCGCGAACCACCAAGTCAACCCCGACAACGCTTCTCCGCTCCTGCCGAGACTCCATCTCCATATTTTCCAACCGCTCAAGTCCGAGTTCTTATTTTGGGCCGCGTCACAATGTGACCTCACAAAACTTATGACGTAACGTTCGCAGAAGTAAATTTGGAGAACTTGTGTCAAACCTTTGCCCGGCCTTACACAGCTATGGACAATCCATATGCCATAACACGCATTCTTTACACTACCCCTTTCCCCCAATAAAAACTTGAGAACTGAATTGAACAAGTTTAAAAAAAAATTCCAGCTCCATTAAAAAATTAACCATTGATAAAACAATAACGAGAAAAAACAAATTAAGGAGTACTTCGTCAATAAGGTACAACAACCAAAAGTCATATTTCCTGAGAGTGCCCGAGAACTACATCCCCTGGACTAATACAAGCATGTGAAATCAAAAACCACAATGCATTTCCACAAAATTGACTATCCTCAAAGTCAATTTACAGTCCACAACATCGCCACATGGGTGGCAGTGAACGACTAACGGTCGGTGCCAGGGTTGAGTGAACTTATCGCCACATGGGTGGTAGTGAAAACTTATTGCGACCGACGGTCGTGGTAACAGTGCAGAACTTATCCGACTGAACAGTCCAGTGAGAACTTATTGCCACATGGGTGGCAGTGAAAAACGTATCCGACTGAACAGTCCAGTGAAAAACCTATCGCCACATGGGTGGCAGTGTAAAACTCATACGACTGATGCAGTGAAGAACTTGTTCGACTGATGCAGTCCTGCTGATGTGGACATCGCGGACCAGAGACGACTCCTGACTTCCACACAGACTTCTTGAGGGTGGAGCAGTCAACTACAGTTGCCCCAACTTGTAAGGACTACTCACCAAGCCATGTCGACCACAGGGAAGTCTCGATCGTCGGCCGAGCAACAGGAGGACGTATTACCCTTTGCTGATGGAATTCCTGACACCCAAGAAGCAATAGGAGCTGAGGGTGACAAAGAACAAGAACCACGCATCAGATCTCTTACAGAGAAAGGCAAAGAACAGTATGTAGATACTAGAGATACCTTGCTACAAAGAGTGATCCAACCCCGTAACAAAGTTGATAAGTTGTTGGACTCACAGGTTGTCAACCGTGAAGATCTATGTGCTGCTCTTAGGGAGTATGAACGTGAGTCACAAAACTACCTTGATTTTTTGTCCAGGTTTCGTAGTGAAGAGAGCGAAAAAGACAAACAGCAGTTTTTGTCGATGTACCGCCTGCGTGTTTCTCAAGGTCAAACCGTCTTGAATGAGCAGGATGAACGGTCACTAGCCGGCAGTAAGAGAACTGCATCGTCCTCCATTAGCTCTACCACCCGTAGACGTGCTGAGGCTGAGGCAGCTAAAGCAAAATTGTCGTTTGCCAGGAAGGAATTAGAGCTTCAAAAGAAGAAGGCTCTTCTGGAAGAGGAGAACGAGATCGCAAAAGCGATCGCAAAAGCAAGGAATGAACGTTTGAGGCAGGAATGTGAGGCCGAACTGAAACTTCTCGCTGATGAGAAAGAAGCTGCAGCAGCTGATGCCGAAGCCACCCTTCTGGAGGCTGCAGAGGAAAATAACGCCGCCAGGTCATGCGGAAGCATCTCGACGAACTCCAAGCTGAAGAGAACTCAAAATTACGTACGGAGCCTTCATGCCTGGGAAGCAGGACAGAACGACACAGCATATGTTCGAACAGGTGCCGAGGATCGTGGAGAAAGTCAACCTGATATCACCACCTTCGTTCACCCACACGTGAAGATCTCGGCTTCAGCTAAAGAGTTTGTCCCGCAATCAAATCGCTCTGGCGTACCGAAGACATCAGCAGAAGCGAGCGACCTCTCCAGATTCCTGCTGAAGAAAGAACTGATGCTATCCCGACTCTCCCACTTCAACGAAAAACCTGAGTCCTTCGCAGTGTGGAAAAACAGCTTCAGAGCGATCATGCAAGACCTGGATGCAACTCCACAAGAGGAGCTGGACCTTCTAGTGAAGTATCTTGGGCCGGAAACCAGCAGGTACGCCTTGAGCCTTCGAGCGTCCAACGCTGCCAACCCAGAGCGAGGGCTTCGGCTTCTTTGGGAACGGCTAGAGGAGAGGTATGGCTCTCCAGAAATCGTGGAAGCATGCTTAAAAGCAAGGTTGCAGCAATTTCCACAAGTTACGCCCAGAGACAGAAAGAAGCTCTACGAGCTGAGCGACCTGTTAGATGAAATACAGAGCGCTCTTGAGAATCCAGCATTATCTCCCCTCTTTGCAGTCTACAACTCGTCTACAGGAGCGAATGCCGTTGTGAACAAGCTTCCATACAACATCCAGCAAAGGTGGATTACTCAAGCCTTCAGATACAAGACAGACCACTGCGTTCCTTTCCCACCCTTCTCTTTCCTGGTGGAATTCGTGCGTACTCAAAGCAAAATTCTGAACGACCCTGCGTTCAACTTTCATTCTGAGCCAGTCAAGCCGCGCGAACAAGGGTACCATAGGAATCAGCAAACAGTGGCCAGGAAAACGGACGTGAATGAGAAGAGCGAAGACAAGCCCCATGAGCTACCAGCGAATTGCCCCATTCACAGAACTCAGCACACCCTGGCGACCTGCAATGCTTTCAAGGCCAAGTCGTGGAACGATCGCGTTGCCTTTCTGAAGGAGAAGAGGATATGTTTCAGATGCCTATCCTCTGCGAACCATATTGCCAAGAAATGCACCGCCACCGTGAACTGTGAAAAGTGCAGCAAGCCTGGTCACTGTACCGCCATGCATCGTGGGGAACAAAAGCAGTCACAAGCGCCCTCATATCATGGCGGGGAGGGTCGGCGAGATCAGAAGGTGGACAGTAGATGCACGACTCTCTGTGATAGTATCGACGCCAATCGCTCCTGCGGGAAAATAGTACAAGTAAGAGTTCACGCAACTGAGGCATCCAATGGGCCTGTCACAGTCTATGCCGTGATAGATGACCAGAGCAATCGTTCTCTGGCTTCCCCTGTTCTCTTAGACCAGCTGGGTGTAGACCCTGAGGAGTATTCGTACACGCTCACAAGCTGTTCTGGTACTCACCCCATGACCGGACGACGTGGTAGAAACTTGTCCGTGCAGTCCCTCGACGGGCAGAACGCCTTGAAGTTGCCTTCGGTCATTGAATGCGACCACATTCCTGACAATACGTCAGAAATTCCCACAGATGATGTGGCTAAATGCCATCCCCACCTTCACTCTATCGTCGGGCAGATTCCGCCTCTTCGGAGTGATGTGCCTATAAGTCTGCTCATAGGACGCGACTTACCAGAGGCCCACCATGTACTGGACCAGGTAATAGGTCCACCGATGTCTCCCTTTGCCCAGCGCCTACCTCTAGGCTGGGTGATAGTGGGCGACGTGTGCTTAGACGGCACCCACAAACCATCTTCAGTCAGGGTCAACAAAACCCACGTTTCGCAAGAGTGGAGAGAAACACTATTCGAGCCGTGCCAGAACAAGTTAAGGATCACAGAAGGTGACCAGCTCGGCAGCAAAGTCTTCGAGAGAACGAACGATGATGAGATCGCTGGCACGTCCGTGGAAGATCGCAAGTTTCTGACTAAGATGGACGAATCCTTCAAGAAAAACGGTCAAGGCAGATGGTCTGCTCCTTTACCTTTCAGACACTCAGAACATATCCGGTTCAACAACAGGCAACAAGCAGTTACCCGTGCAAACGCACTTCATGCTTCCATGAAAAAGGATCCCACAAAGAGAGAACACATGTTCGAGTTCATGAAGAAGATCTTCAAAACTGGGTCAGCAGAGAAAGCACCACCTCTTGAGGATGAAAGCAGATGTTGGTATCTCCCCTTCTTTGGCATCTATCATCAGAAGAAACCAGAAAAGATACGTGGCGTCTTTGATTCGTCTGCTGTTTATGAAGGTCGCTCCTTGAACAGCATGCTCCTTTCAGGGCCAGACTTAACAAACAACCTCATTGGCATCCTATTGAGGTTCAGACGCGACTTCTGCGCAGTCTCAGTGGACATTGAGCAAATGTTCTATCAATTCTTCGTTGATGAGAACCACCGAGACTACCTACGTTTTTTTTGGTACAAGGACAATGACTTCCACAAGCCCCTGATGGAATACCGCATGTGTGTGCACGTGTTTGGAAACAGTCCATCTCCAGCAGTTGCCACTTACGGTCTCCGCAAAACGGTAGCCTCCAGTGACAAGGACGTGAGAGACTTCGTCGGGTCCGAATTCTACGTCGACGATGGGGTCACATCGCTGCCGGAGAGTGAAGGAGTTGTGAGTCTGATAAAGCGCACTCAGACTGAACTCAAGGAAAAAGGAGGGATCAGACTTCACAAGCTTGCTTCAAATGACGTTGAAGTGTTAAAAGCATTTCCAGCGCAGGATCTTTGTGGAGAACTGAAGTCCATGGACTTGTCAGACTCCTCCTCACAGCTTCCACAATACAACTGCCTTGGTATCCCGTGGAATCTGCAAAAGGACACCCTTTCTGTCGCCCTAGACCTGAAAGATACTGCTTGCACCAGGAGAAGCATCATGTCTACGTTAGGTAGAGTCTACGATCCTCTTGGCTTCGTGGCTCCTGCAACCATCACAGGAAAGATCATTCTACGTGAACTCTGTCCTGATGGTCGAGCTTGGGACGAACCTCTATCGGAAGCTCACAAAGAAAAATGGGAGCTGTGGAAACATTCTCTGGAGGTCCTTCAGGGAGTAGAAATTCCTCGCATGTACTTACCCACGTCACTGACCCAGTTGTCTGACGTCGAGTTTCATGTGTTCTGTGACGCGTCAGAAAAGGCCATTGCTTCTGTAGCTTACGTGAAGGACGCAATCAGTCAAAACTCACCCATTGGCTTCGTTATGGGCAAGGCGAGGGTAGCCCCCCAAAAAGGACACACCATACCTCGCTTGGAGCTTTGCAGTGCTGTTCTCGCTACAGAACTCTGGCAGCTGATTTCTAAGCACCTAGCTGTGGATCAAAAGAAAGTCTCTTTCTACACTGACAGTAAGGTAGTGCTTGGCTACATAGACACAGAGACCCACAGGAATGACTGGCCCATCGGTGTAGTCGTGCGCACTTTCCCGAGTGATGACTCTTTGGTTCGTTCTGTTGAAATTCGAGTGATGAAAGATCAGAAGCCGGTAACCTATTTCAGACCCATCACACAACTTGTGCCATTGTAGACTGTGGAGGACATTTGTGCATTGCCTCTTGGCAAACCTAACTGTTCTTGTGAGACCGATGACAGTATTATCTTACAACCAGGTTTCCCTTTAGCGGGCCTTCTTGATATTATCTTCATTTTAGCCTTTAGATTTCTAATGATAGTAAACTTTTCATTTTCGGAGACCTCGATATCGTTTGTTAGATAGTTAGATAGTTTAGCACGTTTGCTGAATACGAGTCACATGATTTGCTGATTCTGGAACTTTCGTTATAATTGAAGGTTTACGTAGTGATATCAGAACCCGATATCAGACGGGGAGTGTTCCGTCTCCGGAATATATTCCGCATTTTCATGTTTCTTAGTTCGTTTGTATTTTAAGATAGTTTGTAGTTCTCCGTGCTTCCCGCCAATGACGTCGTTAGTTTGGCGGAAAATGATTTGTACTTAGTTCTGATTGGACAATATGATGTCAGACGCATTGAGCTATTGTGACGTATATCGTCTAAAAAACCTATATATATATACCCTTTAGATTGTGAGTCATCCGCGCGTGAAAATTTATTTTTAACAGAACAGCCTCTTGCAAGGATTAGCGCCCTGTTCCCAGATGAAAGGATAGAATAGAGTTATACTTAGATAATAATAACAAAAAGGATCCCTTTCTGCAGGGAAATTAGAATAATTTAGAAAAAGAGAAAAGTTTCAGACCTGGGTGTCTGCGTAACTTCATTAGTGAAAGCCAACGTACCTAACCGTTGTAGTATCGGTTAGAGAAAACGTTCCCTCAAAACTTACCACCGACCAACAGTCCACATAAGTTTTCACCACACACTACAACACTGCGACATACAAGTCGACGATAGCGTCCACGCCGTTCCGTGAATAAAATGATCTGCCCCAGATTATTGGCCCGGCGTGCTTGATATGATGTGTTAGGTGACACTATCTGCACTCTCATCCCGCTCTGATAACAAAGGCAGAATACCCTATCCCACCATCCTCTTCCCCTATCCCACCACCCTCTCCCCCTATCCCACAGAGGATAGAGCTCGATGGAGGAATATTGTCCGAAAGTCATCAGTGGTGCCTCAACAACCCATTTCAGGGTTAAGAGACTGAATTGAACTGAACTGAACTGATGATCTGCTACCCACCAACGCGAATCTGGCCAGATGGGGAAAGACATCAGACACCAACTGTCCGCTTTGTGGGGTGAAACAGACCCTCAACCATGTCCTGTCAGCGTGTGGCGTGGCCCTGGGCCTTGGACGGTACACCTGGCGTCAAAACAAGGTTCTCCACCACCTGGCCCAAGCAGCGGAGGAGGCGATAGGGCACGCTAATGCCGAGGAAAAAGGGCTCCCACAGCAAAAGAAGTTCGTGAGGGCCGGAGAGTCGGGAAACGCAGTGCGCAGGAAAACGGCAACATCCGGCGTCCTTACAGCTGCACAAGACTGGACAATAGCAACTGATCTGAAAGGGCAAAGCCGGTACCCCGCAGAGATCAGAGAGACAGGGCAGCAACCAGACATTGTGCTCCACTCTGCAAAGACCAAGAGAATTGTCCTCATAGAACTGACAGTGCCCATGGAAGACAAGATGGAAGAGTGGCACCAAGTCAAGCAAGGAAAATACGAACTCCTTGCCAACCAGCTGAGAAGCCAGGGCATTTGGACCACCATCCTCGCGGTCGAGGTGGGAGCTAGCGGTTTCGTAGGCCACACAGTCCACGGCGCCTGCAGACAACTCGGCCTCTCAAGCCTGCAGTGCACACAGGCAGCAAGAGCCATGGCAGAAGCCGCAGAGAGAGCATCTGTCTGGGTATGGATGCGCAGAAACAGCAGAGATTAGGGTCCACCTAGTGCGCGCTAATATGACACGAAGTCAAACGGAAAACTTGCCAGTACCGTGGCACATTCCTCCACCCAATAACCCGCCGTGGCCGGTCGCGCGGGCGAGGTCACGTGGCATGCCTCTGGCCCCCGGGCCGAGCGGGGGACAGGCGCGATCTCGAACCGAAGTAAAAGACCTGCCAATGAGGGAGCACTTTCCCTGCGATGCTCTGTGGCCGAGCGGTAGCGCGCTGGACCTGCAGTCAGCGGGTGCGGTGTTCGAATCTGCTCAGATTCTAGAGTTGCATCCTTGAGCAAGATGCTTAATTCCGATTGCTTCTCCCCGCCCCTGTCAAATACAGTGGCAGAAAGACGGACACCTGGATGTCAGTCCAGGTGTGGCCCACCCCCCGAGAGTGTAAGGAAGATTGTAGGGCCGAAACACTCGGCGACGGGGGCTCTTCCTCTGAAGACCGTCTGCTGCTTCGCTTCGTAGGGAGTTTCTAGCTATTGTGTCATTTTACATGACACTTAATATTTACAAACATAAATTGACTGAAAAGTTCAATATAAAGAAGTAACAACAAGGGGACAAGCGAGACATGTAACAGTCCGCCATCTCATCTCAGCTGCTCCCTCCTCTTGCGTCTGTGCGTTGTTCCCCGTACAGGACTCTCTCTACCTTCCCAAGCGCAAGATGTGCAACTCTGTGTGTGTGTGCGTGTGTGTGTGTGTGTGTGCGCGTGCATGTGTATCTGCGTGTGTGTGTCCGTCAGTCTGTCAGTCTCTCCGTTTACATGTCCATGTGACAGCTTGTCTTTCTCCCTCCAAGTGTGTGTAATGTAGACATGCTTGCTTTCTTGTCAATGTTTATGTTGCTCTGCCTCTGTCCGTCCGTCCGTCCGTCCGTCTCTCTTTCTGTGTGTCTGTGTGTCCGTCCGTCCGACCGTCTGTCTGTCTGTGTTTCTGTCCCTATCTGTCTCTGTCTCTGTCTGTCTGTCGGTCACTTTCTAGGGATAGCCTTATGCTATTTAGATTTGAGATAAATGAATTGAAAATTAATCAGCGATATGTGCTCAGAGACAAAGAAGAACAAAACTGTCCATTTTGCAATGAAAACGAAGATGAAGAACATTTCCTCCTATGTTGTAAGCTATATGATGACATAAGACGTAAATGTGTCGCACAGTTCTTAAGTGACAACGTAAAGAGAAAATGCAGCGTCTTAGTGAAAGGATGCACTGTAAACATGTCAAGAAATGTTGCTATGTACAGTTGTTATGCTTTTGAACTGCGAGAGAAGGAAGATAATTAGTGCAAATTCCAGTTCTGACTCGTCCGTAGATGGCATGTCCATCGTATGAACTTCATGTACTTCATTTCACAACAAATCATGTACAATCAGCTCGAAAGTACCATGGTAGATATA
>JAWQFJ010012317.1:0-7500 GCA_034096865.1 Theodoxus fluviatilis
TGTCTGTCCTCTCTGTCTGTCTGTGTCCCTCTCTGTCTGTCTGTGTCCCTCTCTGTCTGTCTGTGTGTCTGTATGTGTGCCTGTGTGTCTGTCTGTCTGTCTGTCTGTCTGTCTGTCTGTCTGTCTGTCTGTCTGTCTGTCTGTCTGTCTGTCTGTCCGTGCGTCTGTCAGTGTGTCTGTCTGTCTGTGTGTCTGTCTGTCTTTCTGTGTGTCTGTGTGTCTGTCTGTCTGTCTGTCTGTCTGTCTGTCTGTCTGTCTGTGTCTGTGTGTTTGTCTGTGTGTCTGTTTGTCTGTCTGTGTTTGTCTGTATGTGTCTCTGTCCCTATCTCTCTCTCTCTCTCTCTCTCTCTCTCTCTCTCTCCTCTTATTTCACGACATGACGCTGTCTCCTTCCCCTTGCACCCTGTCTGTCCCCATTCCTCCTTCACCGTGTCCGCGCTGCTGTCTCCACACACTGGTCGTGTAGCAGTCCTCTGCCGCCAAGCGCGCCGCCGGTGAATTACCACATGAAAGAGTAGGAACCAGGGGCCGACGACCAATCGCTGGCTGCGGTTCGATCGGTTGCCAGGCAACGCTAACCTATTTCTAACCTCCCCCCCTTCTCCCCATCCACAGAGCTAGCCGTCACGCCAAGCCAGAAGAGTCGATCGCGCATGGTGGTGCGGAGAAGCGGTGACAACCAGTGATCCGAATGACCGACACACTTCGCTGAGCATCGCTTGCCGTGTGTTCAAGCAGCATCGTCACCGTCATCGCGGGTGAGTAGTACTGGCTTATTGCTGCTGCCTAGAGAACTGTGCGCGATGGTGGTGTAGCGTTCGTATCATAATTTACCCCAGATTGGAGCGTCTCTCTCTAGCGGAAGGTCGGCCGAGGGGTGAGCTTAACCGCAAGGTTGTTGACAGTGCGTTGTAGGGAGACAGCCGCCTTCAGACAGGTCGTAAGTACATCATTTTTGCTTTTGAATAGCCATGCATACGTGTTGTGGACGCCATTTCTTGATTCTGACGTTGACGAAACATTACATGCTGTAGAAAAGAAAGTCCTCAAGCTGTTTTTGTCAAGCGCTCTGCATATCTTAACCGGCATGGCGACAGATGTTTACATCTGTAGTTTTGTGTTTGAATGTTGCAATGGTTGGAAACAGACTGGAGGACGCAACAGATTGCAGAGAACTTGCCAGCCGACCTTTCTGTACACGAAACCCACGCATCTGGCTATGGAGCATGCAGGGGCAATGCGTAGCGCTCTACAATCTGTGTCCGAGACATCGATAGCCCCAAGTACGAAACCGGCTGCGGCAGCAAGGTGGACGAGTGGAAAGGATGGATTTGGACAGGTCGACTGGGCTCTGCAAGGATGGGGTGTGTGTGGATGGGGAGACAGGGATGCGATGCATCAGTGATGAGAATGCTGTCTGCGTGTTGTCAAGGTGCAAGTTTCAGAAGCTGCACTGAAGGGCAGCGACCTCCCGTTGAGGTGGAGGTGCTGACCTGCTGTGGCTTCTTGTCTTGCGGTGTCCATCGATTTGGCCGTCCTTCCCTCCCTCCCTTCCTCCCTCGCCACATCAGCGTTGTACAGCATCTGCATCTCACGCCCCGAAGGCATCCTCCCTTCCTGTCTGAGAGTACCTGTATCTGTAGCCAAAATTCCTTCCTCTGATCTTCATCTCTTCCTGTAGACATCATCACTCTCTGTAGTCTGCATCTGTAGTCAGAATGTCAGAACATGTCATGATGTCGTCAACATTCTTTCTATTGTAGTTAGCAGCCTTTCTCGTAGTCAGCATAATGCCCTGTAGTCAGGACCATTGCACTACGGTTATCAACATGCCGTTATGTAGTCAAAGTCCATCTCTTTAATCAGAATTTCCCTTTATTACAGTGTCCTGTCATCAGAACCATTCAAGTAGTCAATAAAGCATCATGTAGTCAATGTCCGTTCCTTCATTTAGAATGTTCCTGTAATCAGTAATCTTTGCTGTGGTATAAATCATTTCTTGCTGTCAGAACTGTTGGAGGGGTCAAGATGTCGTCATGTAGTCAAAACCTGTTCCTGCAGTCAGGCTCTCTCCAGTAGTCTGCGTTCTTTCTTGTAGCCGACAAATATAGTGTAGCCAGCAACATTAGTGTAGTCAGCAACATTAGTGTAGTTAGCAACCGAAGTGTAGTTAGCAACATTAGTGTAGCCAGCAACATTAGTGTAGTCAGCAACAATAGTGTAGTTAGAAACATTAGTGTAGTCAGCAACTTTAGTGTAGTTAGCAACCTTAGTGTAGTTAGCAACATTAATGTAGTCAGCAACATTAGTGTCGTCAGCAACATTAGTGTAGTTAGCAACCTTATTGTAGTCAGCAACATTAGTGTAGTCAGCAACCGAAGTGTAGTTAGCAACTTAGTGTAGTTAGCAACCTTAGTGTAGTCAGCAACATTAGTGTAGTTAGCAACCTTAGTGTAGTAAGCAACCTTAGTGTAGTCAGCAACATTAGTGTAGTCAGCAACATTAGTGTAGTCAGCAACCGAAGTGTAGTCAGCAACATTAAAGCAGTCAGCAACCTTAGTGAGGTCTGCAACTCTACTGTAGTCAGCCACCTTAGTGTCGTCAGCAACCACAGTGTCGTCAGCAACCACAGTGTCGTCAGCAACCTTACTATCGTCAGCATCTGTATTGTAGTCAGCAACCTTAGTGTCGTCAGCAACCACAGTGTCGTCAGCATCTGTATTGTAGTCAGCAACCTTAGTGTCGTCAGCAACCACAGTGTCGTCAGCAACCTCAGTGAAGCCAGCAACCTCAGTGAAGCCAGCAAGCCTCCATTTGCTGGACGCATTCTTGAAGTCAGTATCCCTCTCTGTCGTCCGCCTGTTTTTTACTGTAGTTGGCATCCTTTGATGCACACAGCAGCTTAAAAAATTAGTCGGATCCTTTGATGTACACAGCTGTTTTCTAACGTAGTTGTGTCCTTGGATGTACACAGCAGCTTTTTAATGTAATTAGCATCCTTGAATGTACACAGCAGCTTTTTAATGTAGTTAGCATCCTTGGATGTACACAGCAGCTTTTAAAAGTAGTTGGATCCTTTGATGTACACAGAATTTTACAATGTAGTTGGCAACCTTTGATGTACACAGAATTTTACAATGTAATTAGCATCCTTGGATGTATACAGCAGCTTTTTAATGTAGTTAGCATCCTTGGATGTACACAGAATTTTACAATGTAGTTGGCAACCTTTGATGTACACATCAGCTTTCGGCGACTGGTCAGAATAGAACTTTGTTTGCCACGATGTCTAGCACCGAAGTACGTGCTTACAAATTTAGCTTCATTTATGTGTGGCCGCTTAGTGTTCTTTCCTCCTAAGTAAATAAACATGGATTGTGGCAGATATAAATTTCAGTCCACAAATCAGAATCACATATCAGTCAGTAAATTGAATAATCTTCTCTGGTTTACAATCACACTCAAGTACGTCTAACGTAAATCCTGACGGGACGCGAAATCGCCCAGTAATCGCTTTTTGTAGTGTAGGTCGCACGTCGTGTAAGCCGTCAAGGTCACCACAAGGTTTTGCTGAGCCTGCTGTGTGCGAAGCTGGCGTCGGGGTTGTGCCAGCAAGCGAAAACATCTCTCAGATGTAGGACATAAAGGCCATCGAACGCCTGGCGTGGCCAGAACGCAATGTTCAAACAGCCAAGCTGTGCATCTGCTCCACGGAAACAGCAGGTGTCGCACAAACTCCAGTGGACGCGGAGGCATGCAGGTAAAGTCGTTCGTATGTGTGGATGAAATGTGGCGCTCTCTGACACATGTCGTGCACAAACGGTCTGCGTGCATTCATGGGTCTGCCTACCAGTCTGTTTACCTCCAGTCTCACCTCCCACTACCCCGCGGGAAGTACGAGTTGTGAAAAATTATGCTTTGCGATCAATGAGTACTAACAGCGTCGCTGAAGAGCCCCATGTTTTCGGAGAGGAATAATGGATGCCATGTGTGAGCGCGGGGGATACTGGTCCAGAAAAAGTAGACAGGTGGTTGAGGGGTTGAGGACGAAGACATGAAGTTGACGTTTGGTATGAACAGCGCGTAACACGCTGTGAAAATCTACAATCATCTTAGAGCATGTCCCTCATAGTGCAAAGAAAGAAAGAGAGAGAGAGAGAGAGAGAGAGAGAGAGAGAGAGAGAGAGAGAGAGAGAGAGAGAGAGAGAGAGAGAGAGAGATTTGAAAGGTGGAAGGGGAAAGGTAGATCTGACAATAGGAAAAGGCGTACGTAAAACGAAATCTGCGTATGTGTATATGTAGGTGCATGTGCGCGCGCGCGCGCGCGCGCGTGTGTGTGTGTGTGTGTGTGTGTGTGTGTGTGTGTGTGTGTGTGTGTGTTTGACTGTCTGCCCGCCAGTTTTTGGGAATGTACGTGGGCGCCTGCACGTATGCATATATATTTGCCTCCAAACATGGGAACATGCGATAATAATTTCATTATCGATTTTGTAGTAATGATGGATGCAGGCTTTATGAGCTTGATCTTATTAATGCAGATTGCAAGCTTACGCTAGTTTTCTAACTTTGGAGGAAATAAGTACATAATATACTTCACGTCCGTTTGTGCACTTGCATGGCAACGTCATAGAACAGGGTAGGATTTGATTACCTATAATGAAAGTGAGCACCTGTATTTTTAAACGTGAATATTTCTACACTTAGTCAAAGCTCAGTGCAGATAACTGATCAAATCCCCCCTATCTTTTTTTCTCTTTTTTTCGGTGGGTGGGTTGGTGGGGGGTTTTCTGTATTGCTTTGTAACATGTGCAGTACGACATCATTGCCTCATCTGGGTCTTTTCCACGGAAACATCAATATGAGGAGCACGAATTCGATTTTCGACTACGTGTTTGCAGGGGGAGAAAAAAGGCAGACACATTGTATAATGAGCACCCCCGAGTGGCCTATTTTTTCCCTCTTCCTCCGCGGTGTACTTTTTCCATTCAGCATCTTCATGGGATTGGCTGCGTTAGGACCAATGGGAGAAAAGGTTAGGCTCCAGAGCACTGAAGATGCCAGCAACTGAGACAGCGAGGCCCTTCCCAGCAGTCTGCTGTTGCTGGAACTCTCTTGCTTCAGGCATGCCATTCACTGCTTGCTCTGCCGGCTTCGACTTCACCGCTCTCCGTTTTTCGTGTCATCTCGCATCGCGTCAATGACTCTGGAGTGCAAACACCATGGCCGTGTTGCTGCCGACTGAGCTCGGGAAAACACCGGCCTCGCACCTGCTTTGGCGGAGATACAGATGCTGAAAATATGTCAGAAATACGCTCACCCTCTAAATGCACACGGAAAGGTGTGCATGCACACATGGGCGTGCGTTAATGCGCACAAACATACACACGCAGGTACTCAAACACGCGCACGCAAGCTCGCACGCACGCACGCACACACACACACACACACACACACATGAACGCGCGTGCGCGCTCGCACAAACACTTGCACAAACGAACACTTCATACCGAATATATTTGTCTGTTGAATACGCCTTCAGGGATACGGTATAGGCTCTCAGGTTTAGGGCAGGCTGAAGTTTTGCTCTTTTCGATGACACCTTAGGCTCAAAATGAAACCGAGACAGTCTTATTTTATCATTGAAGAATATTGTCATTTGATGGAATACTGTAGATAAGAAATTAAAACGAGCAATTCGGCGTTTTGAAGTGGATGGGAGAGGAGTTCTAATGAAGATGGAGACTTAAAAGAGCGATCCCAATTTACGTTACAAGCTAAGTGCATCACTTCCATATTGATACCCCAGCTACTTGGTGATCTGATCTAGTGCCCGCTGGTTCCATTGTGACAGTGGTGTCGATAATTTTATCCCTAATTATTCCAGTTCACTCGATGTTCCCGCTGAGGAGTGCATTTCCACATGCGCTTTCATACTGTACGTTTTACGTCAGACGACAAACCGCGCATCGTCGTGGAAACTGCGTGGCGTCAACATCCAAGATGGCGGCAGCGCTGATCTGGTGCAGCGCTATGCATCGAAATTAAATAGGTCTGCTGGAGTAGAGGGATGAATGGTTGGGGAGTGCCTGCCCTTGAGCTGGATTCTGGCATCACGCAGTTTCATGACAGTGAGGAATGATTACCTTGGCCAAGCTCTTGTTGACCGCAATGTAGGCTCTCCCGTGGGAAGGAGGTTTTAGTAGGTCTCTTTGGCGATCACGATGACAGTTGATTGGAGATTAATGAACACGCCGACATCTCTATTATACTAGAAAGGCTGGCTTTTAGCGTGGGTCGTCGGGTTAGTGGGATGGACTTTACTGCTCGGGATTGTCCTTTTCTCGGTAAAAATAAAGGATTGTCCGCTTGGCATTGTTGAACTAAAGTATCTCGAAATGGTTTATCTTTAAGAAGTAAAAAAAAGTTCAATTCATTTTACTGGTTTTAATAGAGGAAAAACCCATTAGTAATGTGGCATTTTGTTCGAGACGATATGAAAAGTCACCCAGTTTTGAAGGTTGATCTCTTCTCACATGGACAAAGATCTAATTTGGTGACGCAGATCCCAACCGTATTCGAGCTATAGCTGCAGAGATATTTGAGATGACTGCCCGCTTTGTGCGTTGTCATTGATTAATATAGCTAACAAACTAGTTATTCAAAGTCACGGGCTGGCAGGCAACAACAGGAGCTAATTCTGGACGCATATCTGATCAGGTCAATGGCAGCTACACAACAGCACGGAGGGCTACAGTGGCCTCCTTATCAGCATTCCGGTGACCGATTCTCTGTGAAGTATTTCAATGCAGATGTTTCCTTTCTGGTGTCTCTCCCGCTCGCCAGCTTGCATGGAGAGATACTCTGAGCTCCGTGTAGCAAGTGCAGGCCTTGTGTCCATTATGAGTGCAGTTTGCAGCATTTCAAAAACCCAAAGAACCCATCGAGAAAATGTAATGGTTGATGATGCAATGCAGTGTGCTCTTAGTCTGACTGTCAAATGAGCTTGCTCTAAGACACTGTTTACAAATAAAATGCGCCGGTGCCGATGCGGAGTCTCATCGCTCTATTAATGTCATTTGTATTTGCCTGACCTTTCGTAGTCGTAAAGCATTTCCTTTTAGAGGCATCATCCTCAATGTCTTCATAGAAGCGTCTGTTGGAAGTTAATTAGTCTACATAATATTATTTCTTCTTACTTTGCCTCCTCCTCCTCCTCCTCCTCCTCCTCCTCCTCCTCCTCCTCCTCCTCCTCCTCCTCCTCCTCCTCCTCCTCCTCCTCCTCTTCCTCTTCCTCTTCTTCTTCTTCTTCTTCTTCTTCTTCTTCTTCTTCTTCTTCTTCTTCTTCTTCTTCTTCTTCCTCTTCCTCTTCCTCTTCCTCCTCCTCTTCCTCCTCCTCCTCCTCCTCCTCTTCCTCTTCCTCTTCCTCTTCCTCTTCCTCTTCCTCTTCTTCTTCTTCTTCTTCTTCTTCTTCTACTACTACTACTACTACTACTACTACTA
>JAWQFJ010012317.1:12500-20000 GCA_034096865.1 Theodoxus fluviatilis
TCGTTCTTTGTAGTGTGTACACGTGTTCCGCCACTGCTCTCAAAATAGAATGAAGTTTCATAATCAAGGGTCCCCTAGGATCGCGTTCATAAAGCCATGCCATTCTGTGAACCCGAGTCAGTAGTGACGCTGGCGCAGTTCGCAATGAATGCGTAATAGACTTGACCATTCGCATTACAGCATTGCGCCAAAATAGTTCGATCTCATACTTTTTTCTCTCCACTTTTTACATGAAACCATTCAGATGTCAAAACTTGTTCCATCGAAAAAACGCTTGTTTATTGTCTCAACAAAAGTAAGTAATGAGTGATGTGCGAAATAGTCTTAGAACTACTTTAACGGCGTATGTCAGGGAGCAGATCGGCTATCGCACAAGCCCCTCGTGTGACCTCCATTTGCATATTTCGGACGGAATCCTTCCATCACGTGATATGAACTGTGCTAGAGACTGTTTCACCGGCAGGCGAAGTCTCTAGTGGACTAGAATGAAGTCAGGCAGCACTCGTGTGTGTAAGACTTCTCTTCTCTTCGAGCTCCGTGAGTCGTAACGCCGCATCTGTCGTAGGAAAATTGTTATGGGCGACACATCCCATCGAGGTTAGCAGGAGCTAGCGCACGCCATTATTTCCAGTTGCGTCTTCTGTTTACAACGTCGTTCGAACGCTTGGAGAATACACACTACTGCGGAAACGGTCGTTACCACGACCAGTGTACCTGCGGTATATCAGAAAGCAAATCCAGCGGAGATGTCGTTGCGAACATATAATATTTATGTGAAGTAGATCAGTGCTGATGACAATCTCCTATTGGCGTGACTGCCAGCCGACATCCAGCAACGCCGCCGCCTGCATGCGAAGTAGTAATTTTCTTTTCCGCACCCAGTGAGATGCGTCATTGGCAGAGTCTGATAAAAAGTAGAGAGCAACAGTCGACAACCTGAGCAAGCTCCACCATCGTGAGAGATAGGTTGAGGGGAAGGAGAAAACTGGGTGAAGCACCTTCGATGTTCCTCTCCCAAACATGATTATTTTGAAGATTTCAAGCAGCGAGAAAGCCTGACTGAATTCACTACGCGTGGACCTAATATTTTTCATTGGAGCGATCGATAAGTGGCGTCGTGCTACCAGGGAAGCAGACGAGTGGAACTGAGTTACGCAATACAGCTTTGGTCAAGTTTTTATCGTTTGGATGTTGTGTGAACGCCTGGACCACTTGAAAAATTTTTTACCGTCTGTCTTCCTCAGATCTGCAATGACGTCATGCTGAGATTGGCGACATCAAGGAACCAGTTCTAATCCTTGGACGAATCTGCCACCAGACCGCCTCATCATGTTTCAAAAGGTACGGTGGAGGTGATGCCCCAGTGGCAGATTCTGTTGTAGCTTCTTGTTGTTGTTGTTGTTGTTGTTATTGTTGTTGCTGTTGTTGTTGTTGTTGTTTTTTTTCTTCTTCTTCTTCTTCTTCTTCTTCTTCTTCTTCTTCTTCTTCTTCTTCTTCTTCTTCTTCTTCTTCTTCTTTTTCTTCTTCTTCTTTTTCTTCTTCCTCCTCCTCCTCCTCCTCCTCCTCCTCCTCCTCCTCCTCCTCCTCCTCCTCCTCCTCCTCCTCCTCCTCCTCCTGCCGCTGCTTTTTCGTCTCCATAGACACCTTTAATTACATTACTGCAGTGTCGTCGTCGTCGTTGTTGTTATTGCTGACTCACACCCAACCTGCTTTGAGCCTGGGGGAGCTGGGACCCCTAATCTGTTAACTACTATTGTCAGTGTTGTAATTCTTGGTGTTGTTGCCGATTTGCCAACGACGACGACGACGACGGCGATGGCAACGACGACGATGATGACGACGACGTGATGATGATGATGATGATGATGATGATGATGATGATGATGATGATGATGATGATGATGATGATGATGATGATGATGATGATGATGATGATGATGATGATGATGATGATGATGATGATGGAAGTGGGATGATGATGATGATGATGGAAGTGGGACGAGGACGGCTATGATGACAATGATGTACACGAACTATGGACGTATACAACTATACAACCTTGAGTCAAGCACACTAAAGGCGCCTACACACGTACCGGTTGTACCCCGGTTTTGCTGCCGATCCGGTCAAAAATCGAAACCGTGGACTAATCCGGCACGGTTCTTGTGACTAGGGCTGGCTCTATTTCCCGACCCCTCCGGACCGGTTCATATGCCCGCGTTGTGGCGACTTAGTCGCCAATTTTAATGGCGGACGCTGTCGTCGCTTCAGACAGGAAAAGGTGTATTTGGGGATACTACAAACCAATCCAAAGAAAAGGTAAGCCACGAACATCATTAATTTATCAAAGCTGTATGTCGAATGCGTCAGTAGGTCGTGAAAGCTTCAACTTTTTACAAATCGAATGCAGGTCACGGCAGATTTACGCTTCCAACAATATCATTCAATCTGCTCCACCCGCTTCGTTGCGTGTTCGCACATAAAACGCTGTATTTCGGGATACTATAAAGCCCATCCCAAGAAAATGTAAGCCATGAACAGCATTAATTTATCAAAGCTGTATGTTGAATGCATCAGTAGGTCGGTAAAGCTTCAACTTTTTACAAATCGAATACAGGTCAAATCAAATCTACAGTCACCGGCGAAGAATGTCGATCACCACTGCTCCATCGCTTCGTTGCGTCTTCGCACAGAAAGCGCTGTATATCGTGATATTAGAAACCCCATCCAAAGAAAATGTAAGCCATGAACAGCATTAATTTATCAAAGCTGTATGTTGAATGCATCAATAGGTCGGGAAAGCTCCCACGTTTTAAAATTGCAAGTGCAGCAGGTCGACGCGATATAGGATTATAGATCTACAGTAACAGCCTAAACGTCGAAAGCGAGTGTTGGCATTAATTTATCAAAGCTGTATGTTGAATGCATCCATAGCTCGTGAAAGCTGGTACATTTTACAATTTGCAATGCAGGTCAGACGCATTCATATACACGCCGAAAGCATGTGTTCGCGAATCGATTTTATCGTTGCCTCTTCGCAGACCTAAAGCCTTAAGTTACGCGTCGAAAGCGTCGTTGTCATAGGCTCACCAAAGGGACGTAACTCTAAATTCTGACTGCTTCGCGTGAAATGAACATCGCTCCAGTTCGCGGTGTGAGTGTAATCGTTGCGTGTGGCTGTCAACCCGCTTTTTACACGCACGGTCAGCCGGATCGGGAGCAAAACCAGCTTGAAAAACGTAACGTGTGTAGGCGCCTACACACGAACCGGTTTTCAAGCCGATTTTGCTCCGGATCCGGTCTGACCGTGCGTGTAAAAATCGGGTTGACCACCACTCGCAACGATTACACCAAGACCACGAACTTGAGCGATTTTCATTACGCAAAGCGATGTCAGAATTTAGAGTTACGTCCCTTTGCTGAGCCATGGAAACGACGCTTTCGACGTGTAGGCTGTAGCTCTGCGAAGACGCAACGATAAAATTCGATCCGCGGACATATGCTTTTGGCGTGTAGATGAATGCGTCTGACCTGCACTGCGAATTGTAAAATGTACCAGCTTTCACGGGCTATGGATGCATTTAACATACAGCTTTGATAAATTAATGCCAACACTCGCTTTTGACGTGTAGGCTGTAGCTTCCTTGTGTAGATCTATATCGCGTCGACCTGCATTTGCAATTTTAAAACGTGGGAGCTTTCCCGACCTATTGATGCATTCAACATACAGCTTTGATACATTAATGCTGTTCATGGTTTACATTTTCTTTGGAAGGGTTTTTATTATCCCCCAAAATCAGCGTTTTCTGCGCGAACATGCACGCAACGAAAGCCGCTGACACTGACAGATGCTTTCGCGTGAAGGTGCATCGACCTGCATTGCGAATTGTAAAATGTATGAGCTTTCATGAGCTTTCCCGACCTATTGATGCATTCAACATACAGCTTTGATAAAGTAATGCTGTTCATGGTTTACATTTTCTTTGGAAGGGTTTCCATTATCCCCAAAAATCAGCGTTTTCTGTGCGAACATGCACACAACGAAAGCCGCTGACAGATCTATGTTTTCGCGTGAAGGTGCATTGACCTGCATTGCGAATTGTAAAATGTATGAGCATTCATGATCTATTGATGCATTCAACATACAGCTTTGATAAAGTAATGCTGTTCATGGCTTACATTTTCTTTGGATGGAGTTTTAGTATCCCCCAAATACATCGTTTTCTGTGCAAAGCGGAGCCATCTCCGCCATTTAAATTGGCAACTGTCGCGATATTCTCGTCGTTCTCGCGTCGCCCGGCATACGAATTGGTCGAAACCGGGTCGAGAGAATAGAGCTTGCCCTACCGGCAAGAACCGGGGCGGATTGTATGCAAATGAGTCAACCGGCACCGGATCGACAGCAAAACCGGGGGACAACCGGTACGTGTGTAGGCGCCTTTATTCGCTTGTTTCACTATCTACACCTGTAGGGCCTACAACGTGTGAGCGTTCTTCCTCTTGTGAACTCTCATGTAAACTGTTACACTGCTGGTGGCTAGCTCGTATTGCAGTTTCCTTTTCTGTCGGAACGACTTACATCTCGTCGCGTGGAAACGCAGCTCGATATTATTTGCATTTTTGCTATATGGGGTTATGGAATAGTCTCAGTTTATTTGCTTGGAGCACACATCTGTATGAACCTTTAGATTATCTCCATTGTTACGCCTGTTTCATCAAAGATTTTGTCTCATTCTAGCACGTGTATTAATTTTTTTTTTGTTATTCTAAGGAGAGATATCTTGAGTCGCCAATGCTATTTCAGACGAGCAAGTGCAACCACACTACAAATTAGACATCTGATATCAACATCAATAATGTCAGCTCCCAGCTAGTCTGGAAATAATATGTGGCACTATTACACACATCATTCGTAATTACATTATGTATTTATTCCTTATTTAGCTTGCTGAAACCAGTCCTTGTCGTAAAGCAAAGACGGTAGGCCAAAATGGACTCAATAGAAAATATTTATTCTTCAATGCATTGCTAAGCTTTTATATAGCGATGCCATCCTTTTCTTGACTTCCGAATTTGGTGTCTAAGATAACTGCGTTCTTTCCGATAAATAATTTAATGATCTCGTAAGTAATGAGTCACGATACAATAAAAATTTATTTTCCTGCGTTAGGATCGTTGCAGTGTCCATGTCATTATTCAATGCTTCCTTCTTCTATGCTTCGAGTGATAATTGGAAAGTCTCTGCTTTGCATTTAAAACACGGATTGAAACAAATATGTTTCATAAGAAAAAGTATGCTGTTTACTATGTTCTCACTATGTTATATTTCTCGTGCACATTTCAAAATAAAACAATGTCCAGGCTTGCTCCTTTACTGGATGCGTGTTTGAGCAGTCATCTCACAACTTTAGTCCACAGAGTTGTCTCACTATCTCCTGATGTTAGGCTCACAATGCAACGAAATGTAGGCTGCTGCTTTGACGTCTGATATTACAATGTTCCTGTGAGTGTATTGATCACAACCATGACGTTCCAAGTTCTCATCACAGAGGGTTTTCAAATGGCATGGATGAAATGAATAAACGGCATTAGCAAAATTTATTTTTGTTGTACAGATATCACGACTGTTTCTCAAAAGCCATGTATGTCATGAATAAGCGTTCTGAGCTCAGCAGTAAAGTTTGTATAGGTATCATAGTTTTTCACTCCCGTAATGTCACATACTCACATACTCACATCTGAACTACAGAGACGGATACAAGCCCTGGAAATGAGATGCTACCGCAAGATTCTGAACATCTCATATAAAGACCATGTCACGAATGAGGAAGTCAGCAACAGTATCAGGAGAGCAATTGGACAGTACGAAGACCTGATCTCAATCGTGAAAGGCAGAAAGCTGAAGTGGTACGGTCACGTGTCAAGAGGCAGTGGGCTGGCCAAGACCATCCTGCAAGGTACCGTACCAGGTGGGAGAAGAAGAGGCAGGCAGAGAAAGAGGTGAGAAGACAACATCAAAGAGTGGACAGGCTTGACCTTTGCTGACTCACGGCGAGCCACAGATCATAGAGATCGATGGAGGAAGATTGTCCGAAAGTCATCAGTGGTGCCTCAACAACCCATCTCAGGGTTAAGAGACTGCACTGAACTGAACTGAACTGAATGTCACATAAAACGTAGACGACTGACAAACCCACCCAACCCCAAGAATAAAAAAACCACATTAGAAACGGTACTTTGTTGACGCAGGAAGTGACCGGGTTCATTAAAATTTATTGAACTCACCTTTCATATTTTTCATTTTCATTAACGCAGATTGTCCAATGTCCGCACTCTGCGACCTCTCGTGTTCATCAGGGCAGTTTTGAAAACGATGTTTTGTGGCAAAATCGATGAGTGGCACCATCACAAATTGACAGCAGCAAGAGACGTGGCTAGGAGAGAATGAATCCGTGCTGCAGTCAATCAATAGGTGCCGCGATACTATCATGTTGCGCCAAGTCCTGCGAACACTCCAAGGTCATCGACTTCGCTCTCGCTAATCGTTTCAGTGAGCTACACGCGTCCCAGGCAAGACGGTGCATCTGCGTTATCCCTGTGACATTTCCTTCCAGTGTAACAGTCGATTGCTGAACATAAATAAAAACTGAAGTTTTAACATGCGTGGGGTGTGGGTATGGGGAATAATAGCAGTGCAACTACAGCATCGGCAGTGTCTGATTACGACGCGTTCATACAGTACTGCTGGTACGGCAGCTATATACTGTGTGTTTTGTGGTCAACCTGAGCGAGATTTTCAGTTTTCGCGTATCTACGCTTTCGTCATTGCTGCAACAACAACAAGTTTCGCCATACGGTGACAGAAAGGCTGTCTGTTGGAGGTGATAGTTCCCAGAATTAACGTCGATCGTTGGGCCTTTTGCCCTAAAACTAGAATGGCAATACGTCAAAATAGTCCTTCTTTTTTCGAATGTTGGGGGTCTTGGCGACTTTAATCGTAAGATTTTCCTATCCAGGTGGGATTCTTCGTTTTTCCAGCCAGCTAAATCGAGGGGAAAACCTATGTTAATTAAGCTGAACGCCGAGAATTTTAAGGATCCCTGAACAACATTCGAAAATCATGCTTTGACAAGAACATGCGCAGAAACCTTGGTGGTTGAGTACTTTGGGTTTTATTTTTAATTTCTAGGAAAAGCCTGTGAAGCCCCGCCCCCCCCCCCCCCCCCCCCCCCTCCCCTCCCAAACACTGATCTGCGGTTGACGAGACGGTTCAGTGAACTGACTGGTCTTTCATCACATAGTATTGTTATGGCCTCTGTGTCTCCTCCACTGGCAAGTGTTTCGAGACCAGCAACTGAAGACAACCCACAGTACTTCAAGGCAAGTAAGGGCTTTGCAAACTGAAGACAACCCGCAGTACTTCAAGGCAAGTAAGGGCTTTGCAAACTGAAGACAACCCGCAGTACTTCAAGGCAAGTAAGGGCTTCGCAAACGACGACT
>JAWQFJ010012317.1:25000-28097 GCA_034096865.1 Theodoxus fluviatilis
TACTGAAAGGAATGTGTATCATGTCAAAACCTTTCTCGTCAACCTTTTTTGTTGTTGTTTTCCCAAGTAGAAGCCACTCGTCCATCTTTACGACCAAAGGGGCGTGGGTCTGCTTCTTTTTAGACTGAAATAAACCTCCTTGGACACGTGTCTTATCACAGGGATCTCCTCCCTTGAGCTGCATACGTGTCTTATCACAGGGATCTCCTCCCTTGAGCTGCATACGTGTCTTATCACAGGGATCTCCTCCCTTGAGCTGCATACGTGTCTTATCACAGGGATCTCCTCCCTTGAGCTGCATACGTGTCTTACCACAGGGATCTCCTCCCTTGAGCTGCATACGTGTCTTACCACAGGGATCTCCTCCCTTGAGCTGCATACGTGTCTTATCACAGGGATCTCCTCCCTTGAGCTGCATACGTGTCTTATTCCAACACAAAGGGAAGCTCCTCCCTTGAGTCGCAACTGCTTGGTGCTTACCACAGGGATCTCCTCCCTTGAGCTGCATACGTTATGCGTAGTCGATCACAGGGAATCTGCCTCCCTTGAAGCTGCCATTACGTCTGTCTTCCCACAGGGATGAACCTCACTCCCTTGAGCTGCATACGTGTCTTAATCACAAGGCAGTCTCCTCCTCTTGAGCTGCATACGTGTCCTTACACACAGGGATCTCCTCCCTTGAGCTTGCACAAACGATTGGGATGTCTTATCACAGCGGATAACTCCTCCCTTTACGCGCTGCCATACTGTCTCACCACAGGGATCTCCTCCCTACACGGTTAGCTGCATATCGTGTCCTTACCACAGGGATCTCCTCCCTCCTGAGCGGCATTACGTGTCTTACCACAGGGATCTACCTCCCTTGAGCTGCATACGCGTGCCTATCACAGGGAGCTCCTCCCTTGAGCTGCATACGTGTCTATCCTCAGGGATCTCCCTCCCTTTGGAGCGGCATACGGACGCACTGCTATCGGGGAGACCCTTCCGTTCTTTGGTTAGAAGAAATACGTCTGAAATCAACATAGGAACGGCGGAGGAAGACGGCCTCCCTGCTAACCGAGGACTGAGTTGGACTATTCTTTTTAACTCCATCCGGTCGACCATCTGCTACCCCTCAATCTCACCACCCCACCCAGTATCGCAAGTAGGAGATAGGCCATACCATCAATAGAATATCCTAATCCGACCGCTACTGGTAATTGGCCCTCATGACCCTCTTAATACTTTAAATACGAATCTTGTCAGGGATAATGGCAGCAAGACCAACTCCAGCTCGCCCTCTGCACACTAACGGATCATCACTCCAGTGACCTCTCATCAATACTGCTTTTCAAACGTCACCAGCAGAATAAGGCAAGCGTCCTCTGTGGATTAAATGGACAGCCATACCTGTGACACCGTCCACCACCGCCACACCCCTAGCCGTAACTAAAGGTGGATGTAATTCCGGCAATAATAGAAACGATATTCCCAATGACCAATTGAAACCAATACTATTTAGTCTATAACCTTGTTCAAGACAGACTGTACATCTGCCACTGTTACTGGAACCCTGAACGACTATTCCCACATTGACATTGCAGTCCCAACAGATTTGCAAACACTTATACGTGAAACTTAATGATGCAGTACAAACACGAGCGGAGTCTGCACGCCGGCTGTCAAGCTGACAGAACCTTTCCTGCAGTATCAGACTATTCAAACTCCTCCTGGACCTCGGCTCATTAAACAATGCAGATTTCCAACTTAACGTGCCCCCAACTCACTTCTACTATACTTATTTAGATAATTGTACTAAAAGTATTAATTCCCGAATGAAGACTCTATTAAATAACTTAAAATAAGCGGGAGCAAGAGGTGAGTAACATTGCGCCTTATGTGTGGTGTAGCGCTCCTGTGTCACCGATTACACGTTTATCCATCTCGCGAGCGCTCAGACATGCTCAATCCCATGAACCTGCTTAAAATCACCAAAGCATGGACGCGCTGATGATGAGCAAGCGAGAACTTTCCGTGGGCCATGATGTATTCTGTGTCAAACATGTGTGGGTAGGCTTCAATAATGTCGTGTCAACTTTCCCTTTTTCTTTTTTTTTTTTCTTCTTTTTTTTTGGGGGGGGGGGGGGGGGGGGGGGGAGGGGGGGGGGGGTTGGTGGGTTCTCGCTGAAACTCCCGGAGTGATTCTCAAAGGCGAATGACCAATGGAATCGAGACGTGTCTTGCTCTCACTCTAGTCAGCTTTTGCGATTTAGTTTGGTCAATGGTCTTGCATAGCCCACACAGGCTTGCATAGCCCACACAGGCTTGCATAGCCCACACAGGCTTGCATAGCCCACACAGGCTTGCATAGCCCACACAGGCTTGCAGGCGGTAAAACCTCCATCCTTCTATCCTATGTTTTCATTTGTTAATGTGACACGATTTCACATTGGTTGATGTGAGCTCCTATGCTGATACAAGCTGCGTGTAGCTTCTGCACGGCTTCTACAGGTATGTTGTCCAGGAAAGATGTACGTCCCTGAAAGCGGTGCAACAGATTCAATGACCTCCTTGACCATGACATGAAATGCTATGCTTGTGTGTCGGCATTCTCTTGCTGACATTTTGCTTGAACACGATGGAACGTGTGTTCATAGTTGTACACAAAGAGTCTTTTACATCTTAATATATCACCCTGTTAATTTCCCGTTTTAATTTCTCTTCTTTCAGCGCCGTGTTGTAGGATTAACATGGGTCTTTAATAAATTTCTCTCGACGCAAAAGGCAACATACTGATTCTAGGGCGAGAGTAAAATATCGAGAAGGAAACATATAAATATGTAGATGACTTAGCGCACAGAAAGAAAGAATAACATGAAAAAGATCGACTGACGTACGAAAAACATAGAAGGAAGAAGGGCATACAGATGGACACAACTAAGCGAATCCCCTTGCATGAAGAACATTATTTGTGATAAATCTCTATCTGCAGCCCCATCACCCCGTCCCAGGCCAGCCCTTCAAGGGAACCTTTCGCCGTGCCTACCTTCCTGACAACCAGGAGGGACAACGTGTGCTGGACCTTCTCCAGAAAGCCTTTGACAGAAAGCTCACCTTC
>JAWQFJ010012320.1:0-12500 GCA_034096865.1 Theodoxus fluviatilis
AGGGGTCACAGAGCGGTCAGCTGGTCAGCTTGCTTTACAGAAAGGATGGGGGAAGGGGGTTGGAGAGAGGTCTGACACACAGGATTGGGGGGTGGGGAGACAGAAGCAGGGATATTTCAATAGAGGATGAACACAGCAGATGTACAATACACTTTGTGATAGGTGCACCTTATGAAATGGACACAGTAAATGTACGATGCACTCGGTAATAGGTGCACCTCATCACAAGTTGTCTCGATCCATGCAGTTTGAGCCCGGCCTAAAAATTCGGCCCAGTCTAAATGCCGCCGTCTTGGATCATGGCTACAGTTTCTGATGGTGTCAGTTAGGCTGGTGTCATCTGGGCTGTACCTATCGCCGCCCATTAGCATTTCTCCTAGTCTTTAATTAAGCTGAGCACGCATTCTTTTATACATTTGATTTCCTCATGGATGACCTCATGTTTTGAGCAGTTTAAGGCCAAACTATCGGTGGCGAATGAACTGCTAAAGTAACGCAAAAAGTCCTACATGCTTGAAGATCTCTTCGACTGTTGTAATACTGCATACTTTACATTAACACTGTGCCAAGAATCCTATTTTTCTGCAATCCCGCCTGTTTCGAAAGTAACGGGGATTGGTTCTCCTTACCTTGACCTTGACTGCAGGTGAAGGGCGATGGGGGCGAGCCGGTACCTCTGGCGGTCATCCAAGGCAATGAGGCTGCCACGCCCGAGTTCACGCTTCGCCCGGGACTGCCAGACTTCGACCACAGAGTGGACATCCTGATCAACGTCACTGACTGCCACGGAAGCACAGTCAAGACTCGGCTCACGCTACAGGTAAAGTACTCATCTGTGCCTTGTGCTTGAGCGACGGGTAGTATTTTCCATCAACGATGCCAAACTCGATACCTGAAACTCAATCTAAATCTAAAAGTAAACGTAACAGTAATGGTGTCTTGTTATATTGCGACTTTCTACACAGTCATGGGTGAGGAAAACGCACACTTACATGTATGTGTATGCATGAGCGTGTTTATCGTGATAATGGCGCAGTAAAAAATGAAAATACATACATGCATACATATGCATGAGCGTGTGCGTGTGCGTGTGCGCGCGTGTGTGTATGTGTGTGCGTGTGTGTGTTTATGTGTGTGTGCGTGTGTGCGTGTGTGTGTTTATGTTTGTGCGTGTGTGTGTGTGTGTGTGTGTGTGTATGTGTGTGTGTGTGTGTGTGTGTGTGTGTGTGTGTGTGTGTGTGTGTGTGTGTGTGTGTGCATGCACGCGATGTTACATATGTACATAGTTTATCTTTGAAATTTTAGTAAGTTTTTCATCTGTGCACTATGAACGATTTTTTAATGGTACAGTATAGGCAGTGAGGATGATAACGATGATGATGATGATGATGATGATGATGATGATGATGATGATGATGATGATGATGATGATGATGATGATGATGATGATGATAAAACTATATTTTCCCTCATGTTTATCCATCCAATGAACAAATCAATTCTATAATTGAATTGTATTGGATTTTGAGTAGTGACACTGATTCGTTCAGAATCCAATGGGATGTGCGTTTCCATGGTGACGAACTTGCTCAATGGCTGCAGGTGTTGGAAGATGCCGAGGTGCGAGGGCTGCAGATCTACGCGAGTCTCAAGTACAAGGAGTTCCGTGCAGAGAAGGACATCACCGCCCTCCTCATCATCAACGTCGGCATCGTAGACACCATGGAATCTGCAGACCTCCAGGTCACTCACAGAGGCATTGTTTTCCTCCCTGTCATCAGAATTATGTATCTTTGTACGTGTATGTGTATCTGTGCCGTGAAGTGAAACATTTGTAAGAAGAAAGACCTGAAAGTCATGTTTTCCAGACTGTGGATACGCAGTCCAAAGAGATCCAAAACAAATCCAAATGATATGTCCGGTAATTTTTAAAGTTATTGCTGTAATCATACCGTAGCCTGTATCAAAACTTTAATCAAAGAGCAGACAGTGTCCTGTTTTGGAAACGGACTTATCACAAGAAGTGACTGACTAATCGGACTTTGCGTTGGATTACAGCGATTACTTTTTAAAAGACAGGAAATTTCTTTTTAATTGCTTTGGATTGCATATGCATTGTCCTGGGAAACCTGCCCCTGTGGTGATGTAAATGATAGATGTCATGGTGTAATCTGCTATGGAGAAGGTGATGACATGACGGCGCCCGTTTGTATCTTTGCATTGCCATTCTGTTTTCTTCCCCTGAACAAAAATGTTTAAAGGTCAAAGTAAATGGGGAAGGTTTTAGATTATTATAATCACTGGGTGGAGTTTCGGATCCGTTACTGTTGGTCCTAACTTTTGAATTCTGTCATTTTCAGGAAGTTGTTATTATTATCTTTACTTGATATTAATCGCTCATGAACAGTTTCGCTATTATCCTTAACGTTACACTCATTACTTTTTGTTGAATTGAGTTTAATAGTCATTGATATTTCAACAATACGTCTGGCTGACTGACAAGCCTCATGCACTTTTACATTCTACTTGCAGACGCACGCGTCAGTCATCCTGAAGGATGTGATGGACTTGGTTGGAGAAGTGGAGACAACAGTACAGGCACAGCTGCTGAACAAGGTGTTGCTAAAACTGCTTGACGTTGGGGGTCTAGAGCAGTCCGTCTTGGTAAGTTGGGGTCATATCCGCTGTGTTGGTGTCGTAACTGATCGCGGAATGTAATATACATCCAGCTGAGGCAAAGACCTTTGCCAAATGGGTCTCTACCTGTCGAATGCACCACCAGCATGGTCACGCAACGCATGCTAATAGAATCCTGGGAGCTTCACCAATAACGTATAGTCCTCCATGCTACCTCTTGCCTGATTGCTCTCGGTCATTTTATGCTTTTGCTGAAGACACATTTTTGCCTGCAATGTCGTACCTTACTGTACGCAGGACACTAACAAATGTATGATGTCGTTGACAACTATCTTCGACTTGCAAGATGGCGGCAGCGCAGACCTCAGCCAAAGATATAATACAATGTTTAATGTTTTTTATCTGAGAAAGAACTGCATGATAAATCGAGATCAATTTTTTACCCATTGTACAGGAAAGGCCGCCGCTCTCGTCTTTGCCAGGCTTCTTAATGAGCATAATTTCATGTTGGAGGTGTCAGTTTTTACCTGCTGTTCCTTCATTCCTTCTTGAAAGATGTAGCCATATTCACATTTGTGCCTCTGCACAAGTTTCTTTGTTGCAAAAGAAGTTATTCCCAGTGAGAAGTGCAATGATTTTTTAGGATTATCCCAGAAATGGGTTCCTATTTCAAATGAAAAGACTCATTTTGCTTAGGAAAGAGAACATGAGGTGGCCCTATTGGCTAGAGTACCGCTGCATTTTACTAGGTTTACAATCAGATCATTCAATAGGTTCATGCTTTTCTGTCGCTTTTTAAGAATTCAAGAACCCCTGGCCTTTCCAAGTGTTGGATGGAGATCACGTGTGTGGTGTTTGCAAACTATAGGGCCCCGTGTTTGGGTGTAAACTGCCTACTTTCCCGTCCGACATAAACTCGCAATATCTTCTGCGTACAACACTCAGAAGTAGGAACTCTAATGCAAGAAAAGGGAATTCATTTTCCTGTTACCACAACACGTGGATGCATATGGTGCATCTCGCATTGTGCGCCACATTGTGTGGTATGTCCCTTCACAAAAGTGCATTTTGAATGATAGAAAACCCCCGCCTTCTTTGTTTCTGAAACATATTCAGAACTTCTTTAAGCTGGAAAGTCCTATGTATTTGTTTTACTTCAAAGATAGCCTTGAATGCACAATCAAGTTGCGAAATAGTAGGCCTATCGGAGTTACATGCAATACTTTTTCTTTATAGGATGCGATGATAGCGATTTACGATACTTTGCTCCAAAGACTGCCTCAAACTCTTGACGGCAACTCCGACACTGAACTGAAACAAACCATTGGCACAGGTTTGTACTTTATAATTTATTCTGCCTGCCTGCCTTCCTACCTCGGTGTGCGCGTTTGTGTGTGCGTTGTGCGTGCGTGCGTGCGTCTGTGGTGTGTGTGTGTATGTGTGTGTGTGTCTGTGTGTGTATGTGTTTATGTAAATGTGTGTGTGCACGTGTGCTCTCTCTCTCTCTCTCTCTCTCTCTCTCTCTCTCTCTCTCTCTCTCTTTCTCTCTCTCTCTGTCTCTGTTTCTCAATGGGTCTCTCCTTGTCTCACTCTCTCTGTCTATCTTTCTCTCTGTCTCTCTCTTCTCTCTCTCTCTCTATCTCTATCTCTCTCTTTCTCTTTCTGTCTGTCTCTCTCTGTCTGTCTGTATGTCTGTCTGTCTCTCTCACTCTCTCTCTCTCTCGCTCAATTTTGGAGACAATGGAACGTCGTTTCAATGTTTGATCAGTTTTCCAAATAAACCAGCAGCATGTATGACTTCAGAAGAAACGGGTTGATATTTTCTTTTTATTTACGTTCCCCTTCTGACCGCCTTCCATTTGTTCTAATGCTCCTTAGTTCCAGCGTTCGCCTTCCCCCCTCCCCCTTCCCCCATCCCTCCCCCGCTCCCCCCTCATTTTCCCCCTCCCCCGTCTCCCTCCTTTCCCCCCTCCCCCCTTACCCCCTCCCCCTTCCTCCCTCCCTACCCACCCCTTCTCGGCATGCTTTTTTCTCTGTTTCTGACGGTACCAGTCCACCCTTATGTCTGTCTATCCCTTTTGCTGCCTGTTTGTCCGTCCATCTGTCGTCTGTACCTCTGAGTTTATATTGCGTATACATTTATTTGCGTGCCAATCTGTCAACGTGTCTGCCTTAACTTCCATAACAACGAAATGCGTTTACGTAGTCATTAAACAGACGGCACACAGACAGAAGCTAACTCATGAGGAGAAAATGACCGGCAGATTAAGACAGACTGTAGGAAAATGACATACTTAATTTGGTCATCCATATTTTTAAAAAGATATCCTGGCGGGCGTCTCAAAAGTGCTGGTGGCCAGCTTGCACAGCGCCTCTCCTTGCCAAACGGACTGCGCACAGAAGAGCACTGTAAGTAGCGAAGACTTGTTGTTCCAACGTCTTTCTTTTTTGCATTCCTTCACCCTTCAGTTGGAATTTTTTCCCAACTGAGTGTCTACATTCGTCCTGTTAAAATGTACCGCTGTCCTTTCACACAGAAAAATGTAAACATCTTGAAATTTTGCTGTACAACTATATTTTAATCTCGTGCGGACTATATTGTACATCCAGAAATATTGCAAACATTCCTGGAACCATGCGTTTTTTCTTTCAAGCCTGAACACGGTGTGACTCTTCAACCAGGTGTTTTGACCTGCAGGACACTTCCTGTCTTTGTCATTCCTGTCTATAAAAACTCTCTGATTACCAAGATGAAATTAATCTATGATCTTTTAGTGTAAACCACATTCTTTTTACTGTCTTAACTCGGAAACATTCAAACAGATCTTCAGCCAAGTCTCTATAAAATTGTAGAATACTTAACATAAATATGTAAAGAAATCTCCATCTAAAAGTTACTCTAGGGCACAATTGCATTCTGCCCATCCACCCTCCGCCTTACCCCACCCCAACCATCACCTCAAACCTTTGCTTCCAACAAAGACTCAGCCCTAAGTAGTAAATGATTTCAGATAACATTCACTAGAAGATGGGCAAATCAATGCGCGTGCAATTCTAATGACACAAAGTATTTGAATCACTCTCCATTCCTTAATTATCATGCCACGTCTCTTTCTGCCACTCCACAGACCGAGTCTGCTCTAGCACTTTACTCCAAGCGTGCATTCCTGGTGGGGCTAACACTGGAGTCGGGCGTGGCTGGGGAACACACACCCCAGCTGAGTGTAGGTGAGGGGACCCTGCTGCAGCAAGCCTTCCACTACAACCCCGACCTACCTTCCCCCCAAACCCTTGCTCTGGGGGGCAGACCTGTGGCCAGCCTGCCCGACCTTGCCCTCCACCTGGACCTGGGCACCCTGGAAGCGCTGCAGGTGGAGGTGAGTGCGGCGCCACGTTGACTGACTTTTTTCTCTCCACTCTAGATGACCTGTTTAATATCATGCTCATCAGGGAAGATGGGAGACAAGGGAGATAACTACCTTTAGGCTGTGCTCAACAGTTACTTCCCCTTAGACGTACAAATCGTTGCAGACATAACAGTAGAAGGGGGAAAGCAAGTACAGTTTCCGCAACCTGAAGTTTCCTAAGAGAGGGCTCCAAAATATCCAGATACTCCTAGCTCCCTCGCTGTGCTTATGACCTTTCATACACACACACACACACACACACACACACACACACACACACACACACACACACACCTTCTTCCCTTTCGCCCATGCATCCTTTACTACACAGATAGAATCAACGTGCAAATATAACAAGCTAATGAAATAGTTTTGGTTGCCTTATAGAAGTCGCTGATTCTACAAAAGTACCCGTATCAAACAGCGACGGAACTCAAACGGTCGACCATTCAACTCAGTTGTGTTATGCATTTCAGTTGACGTCACGGCGTTCGTTCCAATCAGATGAAGCCAGGCCATTATGGTCTCCTGCTGCACGTTGATGCGATGGTGGCAACTTCATTTAAAATTGCATGTGCTTCATGCTGTAACACGCCAAGCTGCAGCAATTTAGTGATGCCCCCTCAGAGAAATACATTTTCATTTGCACAGCATACTCTACTCAACGCATGGCACAGAAATATCAAGTCATTGGAATCTACGTAAATTCAACCTTCAAAATGGCAGCAAGGAAGATCTTGCGTGACGATCGAATACGACTTCCAGTCTATGCATGATGTCTGATCAGGTACCAACGCAAATGTTAATGCTGTGGCTCTGTTCTTAAATAGTAGCTGGTGCTTCTGCCATCTTTCCAGGTGATCGAATCAGAGCGTCTCCATGACATGGAGAAGGAGATGGCGGGAAGTATGAGGCGCAGCACTTCCATCTCTTTCTACACCAAAGGGACACCACTGCAAATGAAGGATCTGGCACCGCCCATCTCTGTGCTTCTGTACGGCTCCTCCCCCTCCGTCCTTGCCCCTACAGTGGGAAACGCCACCCTCATTGACCTCAACAATGCCACCTTAGGTCTCTTCTACATCAAGGTAAGTAGACAAGGAGAAGAAGCCAGTTGAAGAGTTGCACGAGGAGAGTCAGAAAAAGAAGATGAGCAGAGATTAAAAAAACTGAATGAAAACAAGAGCACAAAGGCAAAGAAGAAGGAGGTGAAAGAGCGGAGCAAGAGGCCAGAAGAGGAACATGACAAGGAGAAGCAGGAGCAAGGACAGATGGAATAGGAGAAGGATAAAAAGGAGGAGTAAGAGGAGAAGGGACAGGAGCAAAATGAGACGATGGCTTAGAGAGAAGATGCAAGTGGACAGAGCAAGTGAAGGAAGAGCGGGAGGGTTTACTTTGATCCACGAAGACACGAAGCAAATCTGAGGCATTGCTTGGTGTTTCACACGACTTTTCCTCACACAGATTTCCAAGCAGTCAGCGGGCACGGCTGTCCTGGTGGACCTGCAGCCTGTGGAAGATGACGTCACCATCATCTATTACGTCAGCTTCGGTCGACTGCCCAGCAATTCCAGCTATGACGTCACTGGCTCCCTGTCTGGCAACGCAACCCAGTCTCAGCCCTGGCGTGTGACTGTTGTCATGAAAGCCGAGTCTGAAGAAGATGTCTTCTTAGGCCTGGAGCCAGCCTTCGGTATGAAAATGCCTTTGGGACAGTGTCCTGTTGCCATCCTATCTAGGATGAACACACTGTTCACACACACACACACACACACACACACACACACACACACACGCACGCACACGCGCGCGCACACACACACACACGCACACACACATACGCACAAGCACACACACACTGCCCAAGATGTCCCTGGGTGTGTGCCTCCAGAACTGGACAGGTCAGCCACACCCGGGCACACGAGCGAAGACAGCACAAAAGCTGATATTGTCGGGTCGATGGTCTACCAACAAAAAATACATATTTATGCCCACACTTACCCTCACACACATACGCACACAAACACATGTACATGTACACACGCACACGCGCATATGCACACGTACGTTTCCGCAATAGGTCGGTGTCGTTAGAATCTCGATATTTTTCAGAGGTAGTGTCCATTCATTTGAAAAAAGCCTTTCTCTCTTTGTGTCGACACGCGGTTCTTATAAGATCACTTGAAACTTATTTCAAATGCACCTGAGGATCAAAAAGTATTATTTACTGTGAAGTAATATCAAGTTTTTCTGCCATTTCAAACTCAAGGAAATGAAAGCAATTGTTCATTGAAATGTGCGGACTAAAACCGTTTTGTGCTATTACCCTGTATTGTAATGTTGTGTGTACGTGAATGAGTATGAATGTACATATCCCAGGTGAACATCTATGAAATACCTTGCCCTTTATGTGAGAATTGGTTCGAAGTCTATGACATGCGAAAACCCAAGAAATATTCCTTACAGGTGCTTTCTCAACCTTCCATCATGTTTACTATCAAGACCAATAATCAGTCCAGTGATTGTTGAGTGGTGAAATAAAGATAAAAAAGAAAAAATCGAAGCTAAGTGGAGAAAAATGCATTTACATTATCCAAAATTACTCCCTTGTTAGGTCAGTTCCAACTTATATTGAAGGATGAATAAGTAACTGTTTCCACTGCCGCAAGAAAAAAGTTTCTGTTGGGTGGTGATGATTGACACAATTGTCGCCACCAACAGCTATTTCCACTAACTTATCATGTGCTTGCCCCTTTCTTTCTCTGGGCTTTTCACACATCGCCTCTTTTTCTTGTTTCATTTTGTTTTTCTTCTCTTCCTGTATTCTCTGTTATCTTGATTGTTGACACTTCAACTCGGTATTTTGGGATGGTTTTTGTATTATTCGTGCGTACAGTTTACTAATACTTTGTCACTGGTAGATAACCACGGTTACGGCTGATTATTTAATTTCAGACACTACGAACATCTCTGGTGAAGTCTACGTTTCACTGAGAGCAGCCACGTGTTACTACTGGAACACACACCACAAGAGCTGGACACAGGACGGCCTCATGGTAAGCACGAAGGGCAAGACGTATGGCGTAAAGCACTGTTCATGACAAGATGCTAAGGCATCCATTATGTCTATAGTGAATTCATCGTCTTCCGTTTCGAAGTTTGTTATATCAGAGTACCCCAATGGCCTAAAATGACACAATCAAAGCGAGTGTCAGTGCTATGACACAATATTTTTGTACATTTCTATCCCGTAGCCACCGAGCAACATAATATCGCAATGAATTTGTATTAGAATCGTGACGCACCGGAGTTGCTCATCTGTCGATACTTCCGGAGAAATACATAAATATTACTATTGTCTTCTTAATGAAATCTATACAAATAAATAATTAATAGCCAAAATTAACTCCATGCTTCTTGGCTGCTGCTGCATCCAGCATGGGGTCAAGACAAACGAGAATATGGTGGAGTGCCTCACCAATCACACTACCATTTTTGGCGCCAATTTCTTCGTCCCACCCAACACCATAGACTTCAACAGCGTCTTCAGCAAGCCCATCAACGATAACGTTGCCGTCCTCGTCACCGTCGTCGCCGTTTTCGTCCTCTACCTGATCATCCTCGTCATCGTCAGGAGAGAGGACATCAAAGACGCCCTAAAAGTAAGACGAAGGGATTGCTGTTTGCTCGACGGTATTTAGGTTTGAATATCCTGGACGTCCATCATCCCATCTCTGGAATCCTGCCACTCCATTTTTCCCACTGTCAGAGATTTAGTATAGCCATAGAACACCTGTCATTCATCGGTGATCCGCCAAAAGCAAAAAAGTGTCAGCTTGCACAGTATTCGTCCATTGATAAAGTTGCCTAGACTGAACGAGCAACATGTCAAAACTGTGTCCAAGATCAGACACCGGAAACGCTTCTCATGAAGGGAAACCATAGAGTGCGTGTGTGGACTGTCATGGTCGAAATGTTCCAGGTGCAAAGAGTGATATGACCTTACTAGGACAGAACACTAAACAAAGAATGAGCACGACGTGGACGGGAAAATGGTATCACGACATATTTGATATAAATTACAACTGAGATAATTAGACACGGGTAATGTGAGAACTTTGTGACTTTTTTCTTTTTATGAGCTGCACTGTTCTGCGGATTTGTTTAAATGTCTGTATGATGTATAAAACTATACTACTGATGTGTCATTCCTGGAGGGGGGGAAAAGGTGACACTAAACTTCATGACTTTCAAATAAGAGATTTTGTCAGCTGTTGGTGCTCAAAATGCCGTTGCTCCTTCATTGTCTGTGTTACGACAGTGGTCCGTGGAGCCGCTGTCAGACACCATCCCCGGGGACGTGTACCGCTACCAGGTGACGATCTACACGGGGCTGAGACGGGGGGCTGGCACCAAATCCAAAGTCTTCTTCGTGCTGGGAGGGGACCAGGAGGAAACTGAGGTCCGCGCCCTCAAAGATGACAAGGGCAGGGTAGGTGCACCGTGGGTGTTTTTGGAGACTTACTTCCCAAGTGTGGAAAGAACGTTCATAAGGAAAGGCAGATGCTGCTTACAGGGCCATAGTGCTGCTTGGTTTTAAGCCCTTGACCATCTGTAGAAACAGCCCCAGATGTTTCCAATGCTATGAGGTGCCTTTGGGTTAATCGAATTTCAAATGCTGACATCTTGAGAAGGTTGGAGACGCAAGAAAAAACGCATCCATCAGGAGACATTACCTTCATTCCCCCTTTTGGGCGGGCCTCGTGACCAGAATAATGACAGCATGTTGCCAAAACCAGTCGTCTATTGTAAACTAGTTTATGGAAAACGAATCGCTGGAGATCCCCACAAGCACTACAAAGACTGCTGCATATCTCCTCGAATATACTCAGTATTGAAGTCGCAGATCTGAAGTCGATCTATTGGAGTAAAGCCTCTGAAGCTTTATGATCTGAGGCTCTAGCAGACTAGGGGGTGGGGTGGGAGTAGGGGTGGGGTGGGGTGGGGGTTGGAGGGGACGGGGCGGAGCAACTAGCGCCAGCCGTCTTATGCGATTCTCCTTTATTTGAATCTGCAAAGTATGCAACAAATAACAGCACAACTGTATAGCCCGTATATCATGTAAAGATAGAAAGCAGACATTGATTCTTTTAATGAAAAATGAAACTAATGATTCCCATCCCCATTCCAACCCCGAGAAGAAAAAATCCTACCATATTTACTTTGTTCTACCTGCGTACCCATGTCACCAGGAGCTGAGTCGAGGCAGCGTAAGGAGCTACATCCTGGGAGTGCCACGCAGTCTGGGACAGCTGCTTTTCTTGAGACTCTGGCACGACGACTCAGGCAAGGGCCAGGACGGCTCCTGGTACGTCAGCTTGGTTCAGGTCCGCGACATGCAGACCAACGAGAGGTGAGCTTTAGTCTGTCTTCGGTCTTGCTTCGGAGTGTTGTTGCTTTAATGCTTCCCCTTTCTTTCTTTTTGATATTTCCTGTCTCTCCGCGAGACTGCGTTTAGTGCTAATGTACATTTGATCGAGTGTCTTGATGATTGGGAGGTAAAGTGTGAATTGGTTTTTAGACTCATATGCTTGTGTAATACGTTCTTACATAAACGTGCTGCTTGAACTTTCAGCCGTATAGTTATTGCCCGGCAAATGCGCTGACCGCATGTCTCTATATGCAGGTACATATTCCTGGCGGACCGGTGGCTGGCCCTGGACAGAGGCGAGGGCGAGGTGGCGTGCTTGTTGCCTGCAGCTACCAAGGAAGAGCTGCAGGCCTTCTCCCACCAGTTCCTGTTCCAGTCCCGCCGCGATCTGACCGACTCTCACCTCTGGTTCTCTGTGCTCTCGCGTCCCACGCCCAGCACCTTCACCCGTGTGCAGCGTCTATCCTGCTGCCTGTCGCTGCTCTTCACCACCATGATTGCCAACGCCATGTGGTACCGCGACTCCGAAGCCACGAACAACAGCGGCGACCAGCTCATTCACATCGGAGACTTTACCTTCTCCGTCTACGTGAGTTGAGCCACGCATATGGCTGGATGAGTGAGACGATGTAGAGATTGCTGTATTGCCGTTATTTCATGTGAAAGATGTATGGGATGAATGACATTTCTCTTTTATTTTATTTCATTCACTTGGTAATCAAGGATATGTTTAACAATGGGCAATGAAGAGTTGATATTTGGAAGAATCGAGTGACAGATATGCCCAAACGTAAATGCACAGTGTGTTTCAAAATACATTGTAACGCGTACCTATGTTGTGTCAAAGTTTTCTTCGGCATATGCACAATCGTCGGGGTCCGAGGTTTACGAGTATTTCAGTCTTTTATAAACGAAGCTTCTCCTGTCCTATCACAGGAGCTGAGTTCCAGCGTGCTGTCCAGTCTTATCGTCATCCCGGTGAGCCTGGCGGTCGTCACATTTTTCCGGAAGTCGAAGGAGAGCTC
>JAWQFJ010012320.1:20000-40000 GCA_034096865.1 Theodoxus fluviatilis
TAGAAGTTACAAGTCCCTTCCCAGAGGGCGATGTAATCGCCTCGAGGAGAGGTGACCCTGATAAGTAAAAGAGTTTACAACTAAACTAACCTCCACTCCTTGGGGGGACACCACAAACAACAAGAAACAACCCAGGATCAAATAAACACAGGCCAGTGAATCAGTTTGCAAAACAAATACAATTTTATTCAAGGCTAACAACCCTTCCTAGTGGTCTGAGGCCACTGAGGAAGGTAAAGCTGAATAAAAGTGCAGCAGACAAAAGAAAACAAAACAATGCAAAAATGAATCAGTAAGCAGGCAAGGCGACACACTTCTGCTCCCTGAAAAGTCAGAAAAAACAACAACCACAGCAACTCTTGGAGTAGGGGAATGGATGAACAAATCAAGAAATACAAAACTCCTATTCCAACTAACACCTAAGTCACCGGTGACTAGGGTTAAGCGATAAAGCACAAAAACACAACAGTCTCAAAAATCTGTTCTTCCCCCCACCATTTCTCAAGAAACTGAAATAAATTCAGCCATACTCCAAACTAACCACTTCACCACAAAGTTCACCACAAACTCCGATAAACACTTCACAAACCCAATAATTCATCAACCCAAACAAGAGCAAAAACAGCAACACACAGGGCGCGACAGCCAGTCACTCACTCCCTATGCATAACATCACAACAGCAGCCAGCGGCGCGCTAGCAAAACCCCCTCCGCATTCCTCGGCCACCCCTCGCTTCCCCCAAGCGGTGGCGTTTCCGGTTGGACGACCGGTAACCAAACATAAACAAAGCAAGCCCCGCCCCGCTTCGCTCTCACGCGCGCAGTTACCCTTCACACGGCAAGCTCACGCGACTCTCTCGCACACGAATGGGCACTTCACGTCAAAACAGTAATAACACGTGGAGAATAAACAGGAAAGAAACCATCTTACCATCGTATCGCTGACAGTACGCTTCTCCCAAGCTAGCGTACGCTGACTCTACGTGGCTCTCCCCCGGCTCACGTAACCAGACGAACACAGCGATAACCGCATCCAATTCTCACACAAGAAATCCCAAGAGTAAACCAAACCCGCTTCTTCCCTTCTCAGCCATCTGAGAAGAAGACATTGTCCCAACCCTCGAACAAGTCACTGTACCCCAACACAGTTTCTCAGAAGTCTTGGCGAATACTCCTATCTCCGACGCACACCTAGCATCAAAACGGTGTCCAGACAATTAGAACCCCTCCCCGTGGATTAAGTTCTTTCCCCTTTGTCTGTCATGAGATTTACCTCGACTGGCAAACGTCACACTTGACTCTCCAAGTCAATAACAGTTTGGAAGACGATTCCAAGCTTCGGCAGAATACCACAGTCTCCAGAGTTAGAGTGATAAATACCATTCTACAGAAGAATCAATTGATGAATCACTCTCCCCTTCCGTCGCATTGTCTACCCTGCGACAATACAGCCGCGCTAAGACACCGCCTCCTGCGAATGTACGCGCTAGCATTTCTCCCCTCACCCCTCTGCCTCTGACACAATCTTCCCTAATTGTACAGGCCGCTCCGTGCGGACTTTCCCTCCCACTTTACCCAAAGTGGCTTTCGTTAGACCCTTAACTGTCAGTCCTGACCTGTCTCAACGAAATTGTAGCTACCTAGCTACGAACGAGAAAACGATACTTGCAACAGCCGTTAGAACCCAAAACGGCTTGACGAAACGCTCCGGCGTCTCAGACGTCGCTCCAGCTTAGCGCCCGGGTCACTCCCGGCCAAACGCAGCATTCCATCGGAGGCGACAACCACGAGATCCACCCGTGTGGACTCGAGAAGACAGTACTGCAAGGCTCCACCAAGAAGACGCAGCACTCGTGGAATTCCGTAGACACGAAGACGCCGACGGGAAGGTGGACCAGTAGAAAACGTAGAGGATCAGGCGGGAAACCCACTGCTCCCGCGAGTAGTCGACACTCCAGTACAAATAGCCTAAAACACACAACGTTTTGCCCCGATAAACCAACTACCCCGTTTTCCTTTATGAAGCCCACTCATACACGAATTCAAGGTTCAAGTGGCGCATCCCAACCCGATGCCCAATTAGAAAAAGGCTTCACTCGCTCCCCGCGAGTCAGCTTAAATTCAAAGCTTCATTACTCACCCCTTTGATCCTATAGATTTACCCCATCCATAGAAAATACGAATCCCGTACCCAACAATAGACTTATTTTCCACCCAGATTCACAAATCAATTACCCCACGTGGTAAAAGCAATATGGCGGCAGTGATAATCACCTCAGTCCCAGGCCGTGGTGAAAATCCTCAGAAGTTCCGTCTTAGCCAGCGGAAAACTCCACTTCCAGTCTCGTACGAATCAACTGCTACCAGAGTTGATACGGAGAAAAGTTCCACGGGGCGACCAGACTTCGCCCTCGAGCCACACCGCGCAGCTCCCGCATCAACGACCCAGAGGATGCGTACCGGCTCCCTCCATCCAACCGACGGAAAAGTGTACTGAGCTCTTAGACGCAATCAAGCCCACGCGTCCCTCTCTCACGTGGTCAACCGCCAATCACTAATGAGAGATTTCCCGCTCCCATTACCTTCTCCAATCACTACTCATCAAGACCCAGCGACCCACAGACCCCCTGTTAGCAAACGAGTAGACCCCGTAGATCTCGCTCACTATAACCCCTCCGAAGACCCCTCTCCCCCTCGGGTTCACTCCGGAGCGAAACTGTGACATTCCACTACGCGGGGGCCACGCCCACAGCGACAGGCGTGTGGCCGCGGACATGGAGAAGATAATTTTACCCTGTTTATTTACAAAAGAGGTGACTAACCCACATCACCCTTATTGTCGTCGTTTATCACGCGACAAGCCTTCCCGCTTAAGTACGAACCACCCGGTTCGCACCTAGCAAAACTTCTTCACCAATATGTGTCCACCCGTAGCATGAAAGGACCCTCCCTATCTAACGACGTTTCTTCCGAGTTCGTAATCTATTTTATTACTCGAGTGTGATGGTTCAGATTGTAGCGGGGACGGGCAACACCCGCCCTCAGACGGGTAGGGGTGCCTCGCCAACCCGCAGTCAATCTCTCGCTCGGAAATGACCCACTCACATCAAACAAACTCTACTCCCATACCCCGGGTAACAGGATTGGACATTCCTCAGAAATACTCCCCTCCAATTAAGCATCCCCACGATAACCCTCGACCTCCCGGCCCACCACGGGGCGTAGCGTTCGGCAAGCAAACCAGTTCACCCCCCGTGGTGTCCGCACTGCATATCTTGCAGTCCATGGCTAAGCACCCCCTCGCGGCAGACAGCCACGCGAGGGGCTAGCGTCAAAACCTACCCCACACCGAGCAGGGAAGCTGGGACACCTTGCACCCCCCAAAAGAGACCTGAGGTGGGCCCCCCTCAGGCTCCTGGAGAGCAACAAGGCACCCAAACCCTCTCAGAGCCTATTACAGCGTGGGACAGAGATACAGCACTGATCTCTCTGCCCCTCTCTCGGCTCCACACCTCCAACAGGTGGATCGCCGGTCGGGCGCCCGCGCGCCCCCGTTGCGCCCTCCACTACCCCCCGTAGGTAAGCGAGTAGGTTGGCACCCGCGTGCCCGTGTCACACGCCCACTCGCGTTGACACGCCCGCTCGCGTTAACACGCCCCTCACCCTCCGTAGGTGACCCCGTAGTGCGGCACCCCCGTGCCTGCGCCGCACGCCCACTCGCGTCGACGCGTCCCTTCCGCACCCTCGGCGGTCCCGGGTGAACCAGCCGGCACCCGTCACACGAGGACACGTACCACCGTACCTCCGGGTACATTCCCGGCCAGTAGTAGTGCCTCCGGATTTCCTCACTGGTCCCCCGCACTCCCAAGTGCCCTCCCATGGGTGGTTCGTGGGCAAACCTCAAGACTCCCGGTCTCAGCTGCCACGGCACCACTACCTGAGTGTCTAACACTCCTCCCCCACGGAATTCTCGGTATAGCAATCCGTTTCTCCACACGAAGCGGACCACTCCGGACTGCTTGGTAGTCAGACTCGCCGTTCTCCTCTCCGCTGCCTCACGGCAGTGATGGAGGGAGGGGTCGGATCGCTGCAGATCCCTCAGTCGCCCAGGCGTCACCTCCCCCAAACCTGGCGGGACTACCTGCGGCGGAGTCGACTCTTTCCTCCCCCTAGCAGTCGCTCCAGTGCACGTCAATACCGATACTGTCTTTACCTGAGGATAGACAGGAAGAACTCTGGAATCGCTCAGCAGAGCGTGATTCCCTATGATAAAGTCGACGGCAGGCGATTCCATCGCGACTGCCTCGACGTCACCGGAGTAGAAAGGACTATCAATTGTCACGCGGACTACTGGATACTTCTTCTTTACACTGGTCTCGGCCATAGCAACCTCCAACTTCCGACCTTTGAATTTTGAAGGTGCCACAAGCGCACGTTTGACAACACACACTTGCGATCCAGTATCGCGGAGTCCCTGAACTCTCACTCCGTCTACGGTTACGGTGCATCGCGGGTCATAGCTCTGCTGGCTACAAGGAAGACATAAGGTCGGAACGGCGACCGGCTCCTGAGAGCGAACGGGTCCCCTAGTTACTGCCCCTGCTGTCTTCACTCTCCTTGTACAGTCCCTCGCGATGTGCTTGGGCGACTGGCAGATATAACACTTTCTGGTGTTCTGCCCCCCTGCTCCCTTCCCTCTAGCTTTCCCCCCGTTGGCCTTCCCCTCTGCACCCTGGCTCCCACCCTGAGGTCGACCTTGCTGAGGTGGCTTCCTCTCGCACCGGCCGTGCGCCTCAAAATAGATCTCCGCCGATCTCACTGCCTCGGCCAGAGTCTGGGGCTCTTTCTCCCTAATATAGGCGGTCATCTCTGGGGAGAGGGATTGCAGGAACTGCTCGAGGAGGACGAGTTGTTTCAGCTCAGTAATCTTCGAAAGCTCCTGCCATTTCGTTAGATTTTCCGTCATACGAGCCCCGTACTGAGTGAAAGTCTCGTTATCCCTCCTCTTGCACGACCGAAACCTCTGCCGATAGGTCTCGGCTGTGAGTTGATAGCGCGTTAGCAGCGCCTCCTTCAAACTCACGTAGTTCTCTGCAGTGTCGTCGTCTAGAGAGTTGTACAACTCTGCAGCTTGGCCCGTAAGCCTAGTCGAGATACGCGTGGCCCAAGTATCCTCACTCCACTTGCACACGTTAGCTACGCGTTCGAACCTACGTAACCACGTAGCAATCTCTTCCTTCATCTCGTCGAACAACGGAATAGAAGCCCTGAATCCCTGACTCCCTCGGCTTTCTTCCGACTCCTCACTCAGATTCAGACGTTCTTCATCCACTCTGGCTTTCAACCTAACCTCTTGAGTCAAAGCTTGCATCCGCAAGTCATGTTCTTCCTCTTCCCTTTCAAGCTTCTTTCGCTCTCGCTCTTCCTCTCTCTCTCTTTCTCGCCTCTGCCTCTCCTCACATTCCCACTGCTCTCGCTTTTGCTTCTCCTCAAACTCTCTCTTTTGCCTCTGCTCGCTCACCTCATTCTCTCTCTCTAGCTTCGCTCTCTCAAGTGCCAAACGCGCACATTCAGCCTCCTCTCTAGCCAGATGTGAAGCCACGAAATCAGGCACAGCTGATTCCTCCACATCGAGCTCTATGGCTAAACTACGCCAGCGCTCTATCCTGTCCCTCTGGGACTCAGAGGCTGGCTCGGCGGAACCACCTTCCCCCATAGCGCGTCCCGAACGAAGCTCCATCTCAAAACTTCACAAACCGCGTGAAATAGTCAACAAGAGAATTCTCAATAATCCACAATTGAGACACGAGCTGGCAAAACAGCAAAAGGGCAAATGGGCAAAGAAAAGGCAAATATAAACAAAACTATCATCAGTGGCCTGGTGCTCCCCAAGGTGTGGATGGTTCGACAAAGTGTAGTAATTTTTCTCAAAAATTAGAAAATTAGACTGATATCCTGGTAGGCTAGGCTCGCCACTGTCGCGTGGTCTACTTATCTAAAAACTTTAGAAGTTACAAGTCCCTTCCCAGAGGGCGATGTAATCGCCTCAAGGAGAGGTGACCCTGATAAGTAAAAGAGTTTACAACTAAACTAACCTCCACTCCTTGGGGGGACACCACAAACAACAAGAAAAACAACCCAGGATCAAATAAACACAGGCCAGTGAATCAGTTTGCAAAACAAATACAATTTTATTCAAGGCTAACAACCCTTCCTAGTGGTCTGAGGCCACTGAGGAAGGTAAAGCTGAATAAAAGTGCAGCAGACAAAAGAAAACAAAACAATGCAAAAATGAATCAGTAAGCAGGCAAGGCGACACACTTCTGCTCCCTGAAAAGTCAGAAAAAAACAACAACCACAGCAACTCTTGGAGTAGGGGAATGGATGAACAAATTCAAGAAATACAAAACTCCTATTCCAACTAACACCTAAGTCACCGGTGACTAGGGTTAAGCGATAAAGCACAAAAACACAACAGTCTCAAAAATCTGTTCTTCCTCCCACCATTTCTCAAGAAACTGAAATAAATTCAGCCATACTCCAAACTAACCACTTCACCACAAAGTTCACCACAAACTCCGATAAACACTTCACAAACCCAATAATTCATCAACCCAAACAAGAGCAAAAACAGCAACACACAGGGCGCGACAGCCAGTCACTCACTCCCTATGCATAACATCACAACAGCAGCCAGCGGCGCGCTAGCAAAACCCCCTCCGCATTCCTCGGCCACCCCTCGCTTCCCCCAAGCGGTGGCGTTTCCGGTTGGACGACCGGTAACCAAACATAAACAAAGCAAGCCCCGCCCCGCTTCGCTCTCACGCGCGCAGTTACCCTTCACACGGCAAGCTCACGCGACTCTCTCGCACACGAATGGGCACTTCACGTCAAAACAGTAATAACACGTGGAGAATAAACAGGAAAGAAACCATCTTACCATCGTATCGCTGACAGTACGCTTCTCCCAGGCTAGCGTACGCTGACTCTACGTGGCTCTCCCCCGGCTCACGTAACCAGACGAACACAGCGATAACCACATCCAATTCTCACACAAGAAATCCCAAGAGTAAACCAAACCCGCTTCTTCCCTTCTCAGTCATCTGAGAAGAAGACATTGTCCCAACCCTCGAACAAGTCACTGTACCCCAAACACAGTTTCTCAGAAGTCTTGGCGAATACTCCTATCTCCGACGCACACCTAGCATCAAAACGGTGTCCAGACAAATAGAACCCCTCCCCGTGGATTAAGTTCTTTTCCCCTTTGTCTGTCATGAGATTTACCTCGACTAGCAAGCGTCACACTTGACTCTCCAAGTCAATAACAGTTTGGAAGACGATTCCAAACTTCGGCAGAATACCACAGTCCCCAGAGTTAGAGCGATAAATACCATTCTACAGAAGAATCAATTGATGAATCACTCTCCCCTTCCGTCGCATTGTCTACCCTGCGACAATACAGCCGCGCTAAGACACCGCCTCCACTGCTAATGTACGCGCTAGCATTTCTCCCCTCACCCCTCTGCCTCTGACACAATCTCCCCTAATTGCACAGGCCGCGCCGTGCGGACTTTCCCTCCCACTTTACCCAAAGTGGCTTCGTTAGACCCTTAACTGTCAGTCCTGACCAGTCTCAACGAAATTGTAGCTACCCAGCTACGAACGAGAAAACGATACTTGCAACAGCCGTTAGAACCCAAAACGGCTCGACGAAACGCTCCGGCGTCTCAGACGTCGCTCCAGCTTAGCGCCCGGGTCACTCCCAGCCAAACGCAGCATTCCATCGGAGGCGACAACCACGAGATCCACCCGTGTGGACTCGAGAAGACAGAACTGCAAGGCTCCACCAAGAAGACGCAGCACTCGTGGAATTCCGTAGACACGAAGACGCCGACGGGAAGGTGGACCAGTAGAAAACGTAGAGGATCAGGCGGGAAACCCACTGCTCCCGCGAGTAGTCGACACTCCAGTACAAATAGCCTAAAACACACAACGTTTTGCCCCGATAAACCAACTACCCCGTTTCCCTTTATGAAGCCCACTCATACACGAATTCAAGGTTCAAGTGGCGCATCCCAACCCGATGCCCAATTAGAAAAAGGTTTCACTCGCTCCCCGCGAGTCAGCTTAAATTCAAAGCTTCATTACTCACCCCTTTGATCCTATAGATTTACCCCATCCATAGAAAATACGAATCCCGTACCCAACAATAGACTTATTTTCCACCCAGATTCGCAAATCAATTACCCCACGTGGTAAAAGCAATATGGCGGCAGTGATAATCACCTCAGTCCCAGGCCGTGGTGAAAATCCTCAGAAGTTCCGTCTTAGCCAGCGGAAAACTCCACTTCCAGTCTCGTACGAATCAACTGCTACCAGAGTTGATACGGAGAAAAGTTCCACGGGGCGCCCAGACTTCGCCCTCGAGCCACACCGCGCAGCTCCCGCATCAACGACCCAGAGGATGCGTACCGGCTCCCTCCATCCAACCGACGGAAAAGTGTACTGAGCTCTTAGACGCAATCAAGCCCACGCGTCCCTCTCTCACGTGATTAACCGCCAATCACTAATGAGAGATTTCCCGCTCCCATTACCTTCTCCAATCACTACCCATCAAGACCCAGCGACCCACAGACCCCCTGTTAGCAAACGAGTAGACCCCGTAGATCTCGCTCACTATAACCCCTCCGAAGACCCCTCTCCCCCTCGGGTTCACTCCGGAGCGAAACTGTGACATTCCACTACGCGGGGGCCACGCCCACAGCGACAGGCGTGTGGCCGCGGGCATGGAGAAGATAATTTTACCCTGTTTATTTACAACGGAGGTGACTAACCCACATCACCCTTATTGTCGTCGCTTATCACGCGACACTCTCTCTCTCTCTCTCTCTCTCTCTCTCTCTGAAAATGTGATACATTCAATCGGACAACTTCCAGTAAGTGTGCAAAATGTCAAGGAAATCCGTCTAGTAGTTTGTGAGATATCAGCCGTTAAGTCGGGACAGACACACACACACACACACACACACACACACACACACACACATACACACACATACACACACATACACACACACACACACACAAAAAAAAAGCTGTGAGGATCTCCAGTAAACCTGGAGGGATAAATGCATTTATCCTACCTACCCTGTCCTCATCGCCTATCCGATAACTTTCCGCAGTACCCTGCGCTAGGTACACCACAAAGCTTTTAGGCCTAATTGTATGCTGTACTCGTCGCATAATTCGATTGGCTTTAATTACTGTCAAAGCAAACCGCTTTCCGATGTTACTTAGCACTTGCCATCAATAAACCCTCCAGTCACGCCACTGTGTCAGCTGATTTGTTAGTTGCAAGTTCCTTGCTAAGAAAAGAAAAAAATAAGCTCCTTTCTGTGCAGATAATCCAGTAGAGAAGAAATATAAATGAAAAAGCTATTACTTCTGTAATGCGAGTTTTCAGACATTGATGGTTCCTGAAATCGCTCACTTTAAACCATGGTTATATGGCTACTCTTGTTATTTCATCACCATAGCAACCTTCTGAGGAGCTTGCAACCAGGCATGGTATGCGCTTATGCTAAATTAACAGTTTTCTAAAAGTTTTCCAGCTCAGCCTTTATCTGGTTTTACTCTGGAATAGAAAGAAGCATTGGGAGTTAATCGCATTGTTCCCGGGGGTAACTGACATCCGCACAGCTTCGCAAGCGAATGCAGGTCAAACAGCCTAACCGGGCGTCCACAGTGCCCCGATGTTATATCCACCCACTACGGGATGTGGGGACAGCGATATTAGGCTGAGGAAGACGCATATTTATATAGCTAAAACTAGTGTTGAGAGATAGTTTGCAAATTTTCCATACGTGCGGACCCCCTTAGGGCACCAATCAAATGCCTGCTTTCTTCAGGTCGCACAACTGGCTGGACCGCTCCACACGGATGGTGTCTGTGGAGGTGAACGTGTACAACCCCCACGTCAACCTCTTTGTGTCCGTGTCCCTGGTGCTGGAGGCGCTGCCCACGGGAAGCACCATGGCCTACCCGCGTGTGGTGCCCCTCCGCCTCTACAGATACGTCGGCCCCTCCGCCCTCATCATGATACTGGGTAGGTGCGCTGTTTCAATGTTGTTGTTGACAGATTGACGGTTAAGATGGGTTGTTGGTAGTGATGATGATAGTGGTGATGGTAGTGGTGGTGATGGTGGTGCTGGTGACGATGGTGAATATGGCTTGTTGTCGATGATGTTGCTTGTTGTCTAAGATATCATACTTTCCATTTTGTAACGGACTAATTATGTGAGTCCAACTTTGATTTATTATGTATTTCAAAGAGTACTTGTGCGTGGGTCTAGCATAAGGATGGAATTTAATTGCGTATATCACAAAGATGTTCACAACGTGAACATGTTACTCATTCATGTCTTATATCTTGAGTTGTACCTCAGTCGCAGAACTCCGACACAGTGTGCCAGGGATTCAAAGATTCGAGGTTTGGAGTCGGTTGAGGTGGTGCATGCTCTCCTGTGATCAAGTCATTTTGAACTGGAGGCTTTTTCCACTCTCTAATGCTTTGCAATGTCACTCAGTATTCTCTTATGCTTTTTAAACTCACTTAGTACCACTTGGAGCCGCTTGTGATAAATACTGGATCTGAGGAGGCCTTGATAGCTCGCTCTTCATGGAGTCTGGCTGCTGAGGAAAACGTCCAAGTAGTTTTTCCTGTTTGTCCCAGGCAGGGTGGCGGTTTACACAGAAATACCCGCGCGGGACAGCTTTTAAAGTAGATAAAGTCATTGCATAGGGCAATCCCACTCTCTCGGCCGCTGTGGCAGGAATCTAGTGGTACGAAAAGTCGTCACGGCTGAGGGCTTCTTTGGCAGCTGCGGATGGCCATGACATCTTCTGTGTCTTGTCACGCCCTTCGCTCTTCACAAAGCGTTGCAGCTCAGTCCTCTCCTCCCTGCCCTCACCTAGTTCAGCCCGCCTGTCGAAGCGGTGTACCAGGGCATAGCAGGGTATCACCTTCTTAATAAAACCTGAACTTCTACCTGTCCTCCAGTGGATCTGATCTTCGTGGGCTTCACCATCTTCTACCTGGTGGACGTGACCAAACGTCTGGTCAAGGAGCGGTGCCGCTTCCTGACCGCTTTCTGGAACCTGGTGGACCTGGCCAACGTCATCAGCGCCCTGCTGTCCATCTCCTTCTACAGCGTCCACTTCGTCATCACCAAACTCACGCTCAACGATTTCCACAGCGCAGCAGGTGGGTGCGACGAGGAGGTTGACTGAATGGGACTGGGGCAAGATTGAGGAGATATGGAGAGATGCCAGCGTGGGAAAGGAGAGAGTACAGAAAGGAAAAGGTCGATGTGACGATGGAAGAGTGTTATTGACTAATTTGGCTCAGTGAAAGCGCTGAGATAGAAGTACAGGAGACACCCGCATGGATGGTGCGTAGATACGAGCTGGTGAGTAGAATCCCTTTAAATTCTTAGCGCAAACTGACCCGATATCTCTGGTGGCCGCCCCAATTTCTCGGGGTCGCCCTATCGGAGCCACTGGTGCATGCCCCGAAAGCTCACCAACATGGGTTTTCAGCAATGACGAGGGCAACGAAAGGCTTCGGTCGTGTTTAAGCTCCAGTGGCACTTAAGTATTTCTGGTGTGAATGCGTTTGAGACGAGTGTGCGCGCCCGTATTTCGCAGGAGAAGGAGAAATAGACGAATGAAGGGACGTCAAACGTGAATGGGAGGGAGAGCAGGCAGGCTTGTGGACATACATTTAATGTTTGCGACATTGTAGCTGCGTAAGCTAAGTTCTGCTGTCGTCATACTTTGTATATGTTTTTTCGTTTGCGCCTAAAAATCATGGTCTGTAGTTGTGTTTGTCATTGTTTGTTCACTGAAGAAGGGCGTGTGCCCGAAAGCCCTTGATTTTGGTGTTAGTCGTGTGGTTTTTTTCTTATTCATTGTTTGCTTTTGTAATATTACGGACGGACGACTCTCGGTACGCCTACTTAGTCACACTATTCCACACACCGCCTCAAATTTGCCACTGCCTGCGATTACAGCATTATCAACGGTTGACTCTAACGCATCTTTTTTTCGTCATCAGTCTGTACCATGGTCAAGGACCCCCTTCTTCGTATCATTTACAGGAAACTTTGTGAACTTCGAACGGATTGCGGTCTGGGATGAGGTCTTCGCCTTCATGCAGGGCTTCCTGCTATTCTTCTCCATGCTGAAGCTGCTCAGACTGATCCGCTTCAACTCCAAGGTGGCCCAGATGGCGGGCACGCTTCGCAAGGCCGTCACGGCTCTTTTCAGCTTCCTGGTCGTCTTCGCCGTCTTCTTCGTTGCCTTCACCATCTGGGGCCACTTGGTTTTCGGCAGCGTGCTTCGCGAGTACTCCACCATGACCGCCTCCGTCGGCACGCTCTTCTCTATGCTGCTCATGAAGGTAAGGTCTGTCCGCCAAGGACAACCCTCTACTCTAGTCTGGGCTCCGGTCCAAAGGTATTTAGATGCGCCAGAGATCTCGTAAAGCACTGTGGCATGCAGGATTGATCCAGAGGTGAGAGGGCTCGCCTGCGGTCACTTGAAGCTTCTGGGTTTTCGGGTTCAAAGCTGCATGAATTCTTAGTTTGCATTCTTGGTATGCATCCCTGGGCAGGGTGCTTCAGTAGTACTGCCTATCCTCGCCCAGATGTAAAACCGGGTACATGTGAGGGCAGTGATAAAATTATTTCATGCAGTTTACCGTTGCTGCGGCCATGAGTCAGCATCGGACTGGAGTTTTCCTGAGGAAGTGGAAATGACGTGTTACGTGGTTTTAAGCGTCCGATCTAATGGATATGTCAATTGGTTGGTCGTCAGGTGCCAATAAATGATTGATGAAGTGGTCCGTTAATCAGGATAGTACAGTATGAAATGAATTAAGACCCAGGTATGAGGGTCACGTCGCAATATGTAACCATTATATAGTTGGTGTTTACGTCCGCATGAAGTCTCCGCTTAGCCCCTCTCCAACCATCTTTCGGGTACGACGTAAGCTATAGATTCGCTGCAGCTCGTTCTCAGTCTTTATCCTGCCACTTCGTGTCCTCGTTTAGAAAGACGTTATTTCCTTTTTGTTGTTGCCTACTAAGTGGCGATAAACTTTTGTGACAACACCTCAATTCAAAAGTCTGCATCTCTCCAGTGATTCAGACATTGGTATCACGGTTGCTTGGCGACTATCAGTGTTGCAGAGATCCTGGATTTGCATCCTAGGGCAAGGTGCTTACCTCGCACTGCCTCTTCCCATCCCGGAGTAAAAACCTGATACACTGTGTACATGTAGAGCACTGTATTTCGGTGACCAGGGAGTAACGTTCCCAAACGATTCTTCCTCCTCCTCTTCCTCCTCCTCCTCCTCTCACCCCCCACCCCACTCACCCCCACCCACCCTTTCTCCTTCTCCTCCTCCCACCCCCACCCACCCTTTCTCCTCCTCCTCCCTTCTCTCTCCTCCGTTCACCCTCCTCTCTCCACCCTTTTCCCTCCACCCTCCTCTCTCCTCCCTCCTCCTTCTCCTCCTGCCTCTTCCTTCTCTTCCTCCTCCCCCCCCCCTCCTCCTTCCCCCTCCTCCTCCCCATCCTCCTCCTCCTCCTCCTCCTCCTCCTCCTCCTTCTCCTCCTCTCTCCTCCTCCTCCTCCTCCTCCTCCTCCTCCTCCTCCTCCTCCTCCTCCTCCTCCTCCTCCTCCTCCTCCTCCTCCTCCTCCTCCTCCTCCTCCTTCTTACGTCTTCTGATAAAAGTAGCAGTTAGTTAACGAGTAATTGCCTGTGTATTTATTACTAGTGCAACAGTACTATACCTTTATGTTTAGAGAGAAAAAATTGATTTACAGTCACTTCAACGCTGTCTTTGCCGCAGGTGAACTCTGACCCTCTGATGGGTCAAGAAAGGACCATGGGAGCGGTCTTCCTCTTCTCCTTCATCTTCGTCGTCGTCGTCGTCCTCATCAACATGCTGCTGAGCATCATCAACGAGGCCTTCACAGACGCCCGTGTGGATAAGTCGTGTCGCCCGGATGACCCCGAGATTGTTGACTTCTTTCTCAAAGAGTTCATGACCTTAATTGGCTTCGATGGCGTCTCCAAAGGTGAATCATGACGCTAGAATCATGACTGAATGAAATTATTAGTTTTTAATTAGTGCGTGAGAATTGTCTGTTTTGAGAGTCAATGATTTGATCGACATAAGTGATTTATGTATTCCACTGTGCCTTATTCATTCTCAGCACGGTCCATTTGACGTGATAACATTTGTTTTTAAAAGCGATTGTTGACTGGGGACAAGCTCTGAAATCCCACTGCAGGGTCCTATATGTACCACTGCATATTCTGGAGACGTCAACGTAACTTCTCAAAGTGACAACTGAGAAGGGAGGAGTGCCCAGTAGTCCGACACTTTGGATGATGAAGCTCATACATTAGTCCGAAAAGTTTAATTTCACTTATTTCCTTTCGCATCGTTGAACTTCTGGAGCACACATCTTGATTTTGTGCGTGTGCGTGCATGCGTGCGTGCGTACGTGTGTGTGCTTGTGCGTGCGTCCGTACGTACGAGTGTGTGTGTATGTGTGTGTGCGTGGGTACATGTGTGTGTGCGTGTGTGTGTGCGCGCGCGCGCATGTTTATTTTGATAATTACGCATTGGCATGGGATGCATCTTCAGTCAAAGAAAACGTTGGTGTCACAGTTGTACAACAACAGTTCTGAAAACCAAAGGAACGAAAGCCCACATAAGAAAATACAAATGCGAGACAGAATCGCCTATTTAAAGCTCTCTTTAAAGCATTCTTAGCACAAATGCGTTATGAGCTTTTGTTTTATCAAGTGCTCCAAATCATCTTCCCTCAGATGGAAAGAAGACGTCAGCAGACCTGAAGACCCGGACGGTGACCAAAGGCACTGCCATGGCGTCTAGCCGGCCAGATCTGGACTCTCTGACCACGCCCTCTGACCTCTCCCTGCTCCTGCCCTCCCGTGGATCCCAACCCGAGAGGCGGGGTCTGGACTTGTACATGAATGACCAAGACCCCTCCTCTGCCCTGACTATCCTCGCCCTGTTACGTCAAAACGTCGCCTCGCCCTTCCCTGACGTCACTGCTGACCCAGACGACGTCTCCTCTCAGGAACGAAGTCACGTGTACAAAAGCTAATGTGGCATCCAGAACGCAGGAAGAAGATCAAGTTTAAAGAGAAAGTGTTAGCGACACAACTGCTGATGAAAATTCTCCTGAAGTAGACGCTGATTAGGCTGGTCATACCAATTAAAGCGACGCATAGTCTTGAAAATTTGTTAATCCCATTTTGAGCTACCATCACTCACTAGATTGCCTGTACTGTTTATGCAGACCCCATGGTGTATTCTGTTTACTATCGCACAACTGGAACTAGCATACAAACCACTCCTGAAAGAGTACGGCGTTTTCTCATGTTGTCAATGAAAAACGTGAAATCACCTCTATGACATGAGTAGTTGTAGTCCACAACTGTGTGTTTTCATCACTTGAGTATTGTACATTGCAGTCTGACGCACCTGTGATACACATGACGTGTGCAGATTAGTGAACAAATCCTCAAAATCGTCATGAAAAAGCAAATAAATTGCACGTCACAATGATCAAGCGAGTAGCAATCAAAATACAGCAAGAACCAATTGAATGGCGCATGACCGTCCGTAATAACTTGGTTCTATTCTAAATTCTGGTTAAATAAGTTGCACTGATGATATGTGTTCCTGTATTTAAATAATGTTTCTAGTCTGTGTTTATACATTCAAGATAATTTTATGTCAGGTGTTCGTAAACTATAAATATCAAAACCTGCTTAACTTGATTTGCGTTTGCTAAGTATGTCTCACGTGTGCCACATAGTTAGTTTCTTCAATGTATCACTTACACCGACAGATGATTCTTTCATCAGCCTTAGAATAATTATTATATCCTCGAAGGATCGCACTATTGTTTTCTGTTTGGTGACACTACCCTGTAGCCTTTAGTTGATATGCGTCTTTTACATAATTCAAACTATTGTTATCTATGTTCGGTTGCAACGAAGACTAGTATATTACACTTTTCTTTAAACACAACTTACTCTGTTATTGGATTTCACGAGGTTATTATTCTATCTACGCACATTATCCATGATGCAGTGGTGTGTGCCGGAGCAGGAGGACAGACTGATGGGAGACAACTGTCTCTGGTGTCCTCCCCTACACTGGACACAGCGGTAGCAGGATGATCTCTCATAGCGTCAGAGGTCACTCCTCATCGTCGTCGTTACAATCATTCCTTTGAGAATCATTGGAAAAAAGCGCTGATAAGGTTTTCAGATGGCCGAATCTGATCTGCAAAAGATTATTATTTTTTCGTTAGCAATATTTTTCCTGAATACATACATCAGATGTCTTTGCTATTTGCCAAAACAGTCTATTATGATAGTTGTTATTGAAATATTACCTCAAACGAAATAAAACACTGCACAATGTAACATTTGCTCGTTTTGTAGCTTGTTGTGAAATGCTATGTATTTTCCAGCGTCCACAAGAAAATAAATACTAGTGCATGACTATTCCTTTCAGAGTTATTTCAGTGCTCCAGTGATTCTTCCTGCTATTTCTGTCGCTTGTGTTTATCATCACCATCAGTCATCATCATCATTATTTTCGTCATCATCATCATCGTCGTCGTCGTCGGCATCATCATCGTTATCATCGTTGCCTTGTTGTTTTTTGTCTCCTCTTCCTCCTCCTTTTTCTCCTCCTCTTCCTCCTCCTCTTCCTCCTCCTCCTCCTCCTCCTCCTCCTCCTCCTCCTCCTCCTCCTCCTCCTCCTCCTCCTCCTCCTCCTCATCTTTCTCCTCCTCATCTTTCTCCTCCTCATATTTCTCCTCCTCCTGCTCTCCCTCCTCCTCCTCCTCCTCCTCCTCCTCCTCCTCCTCCTCCTCCTCCTTTTCCTCCTCCTCCTCCTCCTCCTCCTCCTCCTCCTCCTCCTCCTCCTCCTTCTCCTTCTCCTCCTCCTCCTCCTCCTCCTCCTGCTCTCCCTCCTCCTGCTGCTCTTCCTCCTCCTCCTGCTTTTCCTCCTCCCCCTGCTTTTCCTCCTCCTCCTGCTCTACCTCCTCCTCCTCCTCATCCTCATCCTCCTCCTCCTCCTCCTCCTCCTCCTCCTCCTCCTCCTTTTCCTCCTCCTCCTCCTGTCCCTCCTGATTCTGCTAATGCTCCTCCTGTTCCTGCTAATGCTCCTCCTGCTCCTGTTCTTCCTCCTCCTCCTATTGCTCCTCCTCTTGCTCCTGCTTCTGTTTCTCTTCCTCCTCTTTCTCCTCCTTTTGCTTCTCCTCTTGCTTCTTCTCCTCCTCTCACTCCTTCACCTCCCCTTGCTCCTCCTCTTCCTCTTGCTCCTTCTCCTTCTCCTCCTCCTCTTGTTCATAATGTTCTAGCTCTTCTCCTCTTCTTGCTCCTCCTTTCTCTCCTCCTCCTCCTCCTTTCTCTCCTCCTCCTCCTCCTCCTCCTCCTCCTCCTCCTCCTCCTCCTCCTCCTCCTCCTCCTCCTCCTCCTCCTCCTCCTCCTCTCTATCTATCTATTCTTCCTCTTTCTCGTCCTTCCCAATGCCTGCGCACCATAATGCTCAAAAACACGTCTTCAACAACAAACATACGACTGGAACCGCTCAGTGCCATCCTCCTCAGCTCAAAAGCTGCCTTCTCTCAGACCTCGCACTACCTGCTGATGACAAAGAAGCCCAACTTTTGTTAATAATATCCTCAAACATGATGCTGTCTCACACCCAATCTGCCTCATCCTACCACCAGAGAGTCGGTTTAAAAATCTGCTCACTTGTTGGTTTCTCTGCCCGCCTTAGATGTTGCATCAAGACAGTCGCGGAGTTGCTGGCTGGACACTGTTCTCATAATGTCCGGCGCATTGCACATTTTTGCACCGAAGCAGACACGCATGCACACATGCACACACGCGCTTGCACGCACATTCGCACGCGCGCGCACACACACACACACACACACACACACAAACATATGCACGCAAAGTCGTGTAATAGCAGGTGAAATGACTCTGGTCCAGTTTTAATGGATTTGTAATGTTACTTGCAAAAGCTCTTTTCATGCCCGTTTTCTCTGAGTTCGAGGGCTTTCCTTTAATATGCACAGAACAAAGTTGTGATTTAAAATACTTACCTTCATCCACATGTCGTTCAGTCATCATTTGACAATTACGAAAATGCCACACAATACCATGTTGTGTCTAAAAATCTTCGAACATACGGCACATCATTCCAATTTCCTGTGTTCTTAGATCTTGTATTTTCCTGCAGCAAAAGAAATTTCGTTAAGGGACGACCTCAATTTTCCCACAACAATTTACTGATATTGACATGAGATTTCTATAATTTTTCAAGTGTCTTTTTTCCCTGTGTATCTTTGACCCTGAACATTTACTAGCTAACCAACTGATTGGCTGCTTACAAACACATACCGCTGTCAATGCATTCTGGTACCAGAATGTTCCTCTACATATTGCTATTATCTGTTGTATCATATTACCTCATCTTACACATATTATTAAATACATTATTCCCGGTGTAGCAGAATGGCAAAGAAGCATACAGACGTACTGAGATACACACGTAGTTAAGCCCACGCGCACACGCTTCTGGACACACACATGCCTTGCACTCCGAGGACTGACACAAGCGTGCAGTCGAAACTTATGCCAGAGACGGGTTTCTCAGGACTGTGGATATATGCAATCCCAAGCAATCCAAAGCAATCCCAAGCAATCCAAAGCAATCCCAAGCAATCCAAAGCAATCCCAAGCAATTCCAAGCAATCCCAAGCAATCCAAAGCAATCCAAAGCAATCCCAAGCAATCCAAAGCAATCCAAAGCAATCCAAAGCGATCCAAAGCAATCCAAAGCAATCCCAAGCAATCCCAAGCAATCCAATGCAATCCAAAGCAATCCAAAGCGATCCAAAAGGCATTTCCATTCCCTTTTTTGTGGTTGCTGTAATCATACGCAATGTTCAATCAATCAGTTCTTGTAATGAATGCGTTTCCCAAACCAGAGCACTGTCTCATTTCTTTATCCCAATGTTGATACTGACTCCTCTGTGATTACAGCAGTCACTTCAAAAAAGAACCGGAAATGCCCTGTGGACTGTTTTGGATTGCTTTGGTTTGCTTTGGATTGCATATCCATAGTGTAGGAATTCTGCATCAGCGCCTTCCATGGAACAGACTTGCCAATAGCTGTGACAGGCCTTGCCAGCTGCAGCTGCGCTGTCTCGTGCATGTGTCATCGCGACTAAGCATTCACCACAAGGGCAACCCACTCACCCGCTCAAGCAGTCGTTGAGTGCAAAGTGGATGGCCGGAAATCAATTCGTGATACACCATGTTCCCCCCATGGAATATTCATTTTGATCCATCTCAGAAGCGTGTTTTTACTCGTCAGAGTCTAGAACCCCGTTGCCACGCACACACATAGATTTGTAGGACGAACTCAATGGATAGCAGTTAGGCTATCCCGAGTAATTGTAGCATCAGGATGTTTCATGAAACACAACCTCCGGCCTCAGTGGGGCCCTCGTATTCATGCAGTAATGCAGACTCGTCACGCTCACCTCGCATCGCAACTCACAATAGGTAAGGAACGGACACCGGCAACTCCTGTGAAACCGTCAGCATGGCAAGTACATGTACTGTATTGTCACGTCACTCGGGCTTGACTTACCTCACGCTCTCCAAAGCATTACAGTTTTTAAACATGTAGATGTTAGTTGTCTACCTTTAACCGTATTTCATCACAACCACCGCCACAGCCGCCACCACCATCACCACTACCACTACCACCGCTCATTTGCTACTAGCACTACTCTCTGAATCAACGTTGAAGCGACGTTGCGGTCGCCGTGTTATCGTGGGTTGTCTTTTCTCTTTAT
>JAWQFJ010012321.1:0-17500 GCA_034096865.1 Theodoxus fluviatilis
GAGAGGGGTGGGAGAGGGAAGATGGGGAAGATGGGGGGGAGGGAGGTGTGGGAGAGGGAAGATGGGGAAAGATGGGGCGAGAGGAGAGGTGTGGGAGGGAAGATGGGAAAGATGGGCGAGAGGAGGGTGTGGGAGAGGGAAGATGGGAAAGATGGGGCGAGAGGAGGGGGAGGGTGTGGGAGAGGGAAGATGGGGAAAGATGGGGCGAGAGGAGGGTGGGAGAGGAGAGGGAAGATGGGCGAGAGAGGGAGAGGGTGTGGGAGGGAAGATGGGGGAAGATGGGGCGAGAGTGAGGGGTGTGGAGAGGGAAGATGGGGAAAGATGGGCGAGAGGAGGGGAGGAGGGGTGTGGGAGAGGGAAGATGGGGAAAGATGGGGCGAGAGGAGGGGAGGGGTGTGGGAGAGGGAAGATGGGGAAAGATGGGGCGAGAGGAGGGGTGTGGGAGAGGGAAGATGGGGAAAGATGGGGCGAGAGGAGGGAGGAGGGGTGTGGGAGAGGGAAGGGGGTGTGGGAGAAGGAAGATGGGGAAAGATGGGGCGAGAGGAGGGGTGTGGGAGAGGGAAGATGGGGAAAGATCGGGCGAGGGGAGAGGGGTGTGGGAGAGGGAAGATGGGGAAAGATGGGGCGAGAGGAGGGGTGTGGGAGAGGGAAGATGGGGAAAGATGGGGCGAGAGGAGGGGAGGAGGGTGTGGGAGAGGGAAGATGGGGAAAGATGGGGCGAGAGGAGGGGTGGGGGAGAGGGAAGATGGGGACAGATGGGGCGAGAGGAGGGAGGAGGGTGTGGGAGAGGGAAGATGGGGAAAGATGGGCGAGGGAGGGGAGGAGGGGTGTGGGAGAGGGAAGATGGGGAAAGATGGGGCGAGAGGAGGGGTGTGGGAGAGGGAAGATGGGGAAAGATGGGGCGAGAGGAGGGGGAGGGTGTGGGAGAGGGAAGATGGGGAAAGATGGGGCGAGAGGAGGGGTGTGGGAGAGGGAAGATGGGGAAAGATGGGGCGAGAGGAGGGGAGGAGGGGTGTGGGAGAGGGAAGATGGGGAAAGATGGGGCGAGAGGAGGAGGGGTGTGGGAGAGGGAAGATGGGGAAAGATGGGGCGAGAGGAGGGGTGTGGGAGAGGGAAGATGGGGAAAGATGGGGCGAGAGGAGGGGTGTGGGAGAGGGAAGATGGGGAAAGATGGGGCGAGAGGAGGGGTGTGGGAGAGGGAAGATGGGGAAAGATGGGGCGAGAGGAGGGGTGTGGGAGAGGGAAGATGGGGAAAGATGGGGCGAGAGGAGGGGTGTGGGAGAGGGAAGATGGGGAAAGATGGGGCGAGAGGAGGGAGGAGGGTGTGGAGAGGGAAGATGGGGAAAGATGGGGCGAGAGGAGAGGAAGGGTGTGGGAGAGGGAAGATGGGGAAAGATGGGGCGAGAGGAGGGGTGTGGGAGAGGGAAGATGGGGAAAGATGGGGCGAGAGGAGGGGTGTGGGAGAGGGAAGATGGGGAAAGATGGGGCGAGAGGAGGGGTGTGGGAGAGGGAAGATGGGGAAAGATGGGGCGAGAGGAGGGGTGTGGGAGAGGGAAGATGGGGAAAGATGGGGCGAGAGGAGGGGTGTGGGAGAGGGAAGATGGGGAAAGATGGGGCGAGAGGAGGGGTGTGGGAGAGGGAAGATGGGGAAAGATGGGGCGAGAGGAGGGGTGTGGGAGAGGGAAGATGGGGAAAGATGGGGCGAGAGGAGGGGTGTGGGAGAGGAGAAGATGGGGAAAGATCGGGCGAGGAGGGAGGAGGGTGTGGGAGAGGGAAGATGGGGAAAGATGGGGCGAGAGGGAGGGGTGTGGGAGAGGGAAGATGGGGAAAGATGGGGCGAGAGGAGGGGTGTGGGAGAGGGAAGATGGGGAAAGATGGGGCGAGAGGAGGGAGGAGGGGTGTGGGAGAGGGAAGATGGGGAAAGATGGGGCGAGAGGAGGGGTGTGGGAGAGGGAAGATGGGGAAAGATGGGGCGAGAGGAGGGGTGTGGGAGAGGGAAGATGGGGAAAGATGGGGCGAGAGGAGGAGAGGGTGTGGGAGAGGGAAGATGGGGAAAGATGGGGCGAGAGGAGGGGTGTGGGAGAGGGAAGATGGGGAAAGATGGGGCGAGAGGAGGGGTGTGGGAGAGGGAAGATGGGGAAAGATGGGGCGAGAGAAGGGGTGTGGGAGAGGGAAGATGGGGAAAGATGGGGCGAGAGGAGGGGTGTGGGAGAGGGAAGATGGGGAAAGATGGGGCGAGAGGAGGAGAGGGTGTGGGAGAGGGAAGATGGGGAAAGATGGGGCGAGAGGAGGGGTGTGGGAGAGGGAAGATGGGGAAAGATGGGGCGAGAGGAGGGGAGGAGGGGTGTGGGAGAGGGAAGATGGGGAAAGATGGGGCGAGAGGAGGGGAGGGGTGTGGGAGAGGGAAGATGGGGAAAGATGGGGCGAGAGGAGGGGTGTGGGAGAGGGAAGATGGGGAAAGATGGGGCGAGAGGAGGGGAGGAGGGTGTGGGAGAGGGAAGATGGGGAAAGATGGGGCGAGAGGAGGGGAGGGGTGTGGGAGAGGGAAGATGGGGAAAGATGGGGCGAGAGGAGGGGTGTGGGAGAGGGAAGATGGGAAAAGATGGGGCGAGAGGAGGGGTGTGGGAGAGGGAAGATGGGGAAAGATGGGGCGAGAGGAGGGGTGTGGGAGAGGGAAGATGGGGAAAGATGGGGCGAGAGGAGGGGTGTGGGAGAGGGAAGATGGGGAAAGATGGGGCGAGAGGAGGGGGGAGGGGTGTGGGAGAGGGAAGATGGGGAAAGATGGGGCGAGAGGAGGGGTGTGGGAGAGGGAAGATGGGGAAAGATGGGGCGAGAGGAGGGGAGGAGGGGTGTGGGAGAGGGAAGATGGGGAAAGATGGGGCGAGAGGAGGGGAGGAGGGGTGTGGGAGAGGGAAGATGGGGAAAGATGGGGCGAGAGGAGGGAGGAGGGTGTGGGAGAGGGAAGATGGGGAAAGATGGGGCGAGGGGAGGAGGGGTGTGGGAGAGGGAAGATGGGGAAAGATGGGGCGAGAGGAGGGGTGTGGGAGAGGGAAGATGGGGAAAGATGGGGCGAGAGGAGGGGAGGAGGGGTGTGGGAGAGGGAAGATGGGGAAAGATGGGGCGAGAGGAGGGGTGTGGGAGAGGGAAGATGGGGAAAGATGGGGCGAGAGGAGGGAAGGAGGGGTGTGGGAGAGGGAAGATGGGGAAAGATGGGGCGAGAGGAGGGGAGGAGGGTGTGGGAGAGGGAAGATGGGGAAAGATGGGGCGAGAGGAGGGGTGTGGGAGAGGGAAGATGGGGAAAGATAGGGCGAGAAGAGGGGAGGAGGGGTGTGGGAGAGGGAAGATGGGGAAAGATGGGGAGAGAGGAGGGGTGTGGGAGAGGGAAGATGGGGAAAGATGGGGCGAGAGGAGGGGAGGAGGGGTGTGGGAGAGGGAAGATGGAGAAAGATGGGGCGAGAGGAGGGGTGTGGGAGAGGGAAGATGGGGAAAGATGGGGCGAGAGGAGGGGTGTGGGAGAGGGAAGATGGGGAAAGATGGGGCGAGAGGAGGGGTGTGGGAGAGGGAAGATGGGGAAAGATGGGGCGAGAGGAGGGGTGTGGGAGAGGGAAGATGGGGAAAGATGGGGCGAGAGGAGGGGTGTGGGAGAGGGAAGATGGGGAAAGATGGGGCGAGAGGAGGGGTGTGGGAGAGGGAAGATGGGGAAAGATGGGGCGAGAGGAGGGGAGGAGGGGTGTCTGAGAGGGAAGGTGGGGAAAGATGGGGCGAGAGGAGGGGTGTGGGAGAGGAAAGATGGGGAAAGATGGGGCGAGAGGAGGGGAGGAGGGGTGTGGTAGAGGGAAGATGGGGAAAGATGGGGCGAGAGGAGGGGAGGAGGGTGTCTGAGAGGGAAGGTGGGGAAAGATGGGGCGAGAGGAGGGGTGTGGGAGAGGGAAGATGGGGAAAGATGGGGCGAGAGGAGGGGTGTGGGAGAGGGAAGATGGGGAAAGATGGGGCGAGAGGAGGGGTGAGGGAGAGGGAAGATGGGGAAAGATGGGGCGAGAGGAGGGGTGTGGGAGAAGGAAGATGGGGAAAGATGGGGCGAGAGGAGGGAAGGAGGGGTGTGGGAGAGGGAAGGTGGGAAAGATGGGGCGAGAGGAGGGGTGTGGGAGAGGGAAGGTGGGGAAAGATGGGGCGAGAGGAGGGGTGTGGGAGAGGGAAGATGGGGAAAGATGGGGCGAGAGGAGGGGAGGAGGGGTGTGGGAGAGGGAAGGTGGGGAAAGATGGGGCGAGAGGAGGGGTGTGGTAGAGGGAAGATGGGGAAAGAAGGGGCGAGAGGAGGGGAGGAGGGGTGTGGGAGAGGGAAGATGGGGAAAGATGGGGCGAGAGGAGGGGAGGAGGGGTGTGGAGAGGGAAGATGGGGAAAGATGGGGCGAGAGGAGGGAGGAGGGGTGTGGGAGAGGGAAGATGGGGAAAGATGGGGCGAGAGGAGGGGTGTGGGAGAGGGAAGATGGGGAAAGATGGGGCGAGAGGAGGGGTGTGGGAGAGGGAAGATGGGGAAAGATGGGGCGAGAGGAGGGGAGGAGGGGTGTGGGAGAGGGAAGATGGGGAAAGATGGGGCGAGAGGAGGGGTGTGGGAGAGGGAAGATGGGGAAAGATGGGGCGAGAGGAGGGGAGGGGTGTGGGAGAGGGAAGATGGGGAAAGATGGGGCGAGAGGAGGGGTGTGGGAGAGGGAAGATGGGGAAAGATGGGGCGAGAGGAGGGATGTGGGTGTGGGAGAGGGAAGATGGGGAAAGATGGGGCGAGGAGGGGAGGAGGGTGTGGGAGAGGGAAGATGGGGAAAGATGGGGCGAGAGGAGGGGTGTGGGAGAGGGAAGATGGGGAAAGATGGGGCGAGAGGAGGGGAGGAGGGGTGTGGGAGAGGGAAGATGGGGAAAGATGGGGCGAGAGGAGGGGTGTGGGAGAGGGAAGATGGGGAAAGATGGGGCGAGAGGAGGGAGGAGGGGTGTGGGAGAGGGAAGATGGGGAAAGATGGGGCGAGAGGAGGGGTGTGGGAGAGGGAAGATGGGGAAAGATGGGGCGAGAGGAGGGGTGTGGGAGAGGGAAGATGGGGAAAGATCGGGCGAGGAGGAGGGGTGTGGGAGAGGGAAGATGGGGAAAGATGGGGCGAGAGGAGGGGTGTGGGAGAGGGAAGATGGGGAAAGATGGGGCGAGAGGAGGGGTGTGGGAGAGGGAAGATGGGGAAAGATGGGGCGAGAGGAGGGGTGTGGGAGAGGGAAGATGGGGAAAGATGGGGCGAGAGGAGGGGAGGAGGGGTGTGGGAGAGGGAAGATGGGGAAAGATGGGGCGAGAGGAGGAGGGGTGTGGGAGAGGGAAGATGGGGAAAGATGGGGCGAGAGGAGGGGTGTGGGAGAGGGAAGATGGGGAAAGATGGGGCGAGAGGAGGGGAGGAGGGTGTGGGAGAGGGAAGATGGGGAAAGATGGGGCGAGAGGAGGGGAGTGGGAGAGGGAAGATGGGGAAATATGGGGCGAGAGGAGGGAGGAGGGGTGTGGAGAGGGAAGATGGGGAAAGATGGGGCGAGAGGAGGGGTGTGGGAGAGGGAAGATGGGGAAAGATGGGGCGAGAGGAGGGGTGTGGGAGAGGGAAGATGGGGAAAGATGGGGCGAGAGGAGGGGGTGTGGGAGAGGGAAGATGGGGAAAGATGGGGCGAGAGGAGGGAGGAGGGGTGTGGTAGAGGGAAGATGGGGAAAGATGGGGCGAGAGGAGGGGTGTGGGAGAGGGAAGGTGGGGAAAGATGGGGCAAGAGGAGGGGTGTGGGAGAGGGAAGATGGGAAAGATGGGGCGAGGAGGAAGGAGGGTGTGGTAGAGGGAAGGTGGGGAAAGATGGGGCGAGAGGAGGGGTGTGGGAGAGGGAAGATGGGGAAAGATGGGGCGAGAGGAGGAGGAGGGTGTGGGAGAGGGAAGATGGGGAAAGATGGGGCGAGAGGAGGGGTGTGGTAGAGGGAAGATGGGGAAAGATGGGGCGAGAGGAGGGGTGTGGGAGAGGGAAGATGATGAAAGATGGGGCGAGAGGAGGGGAGGAGGGGTGTGGTAGAGGGAAGATGGGGAAAGATGGGGCGAGAGGAGGGGAGGAGGGTGTCTGAGAGGGAAGGTGGGGAAAGATGGGGCGAGAGGAGGGGTGTGGGAGAGGAAAGATGGGGAAAGATGGGGCGAGAGGAGGGAGGAGGGGTGTGGTAGAGGGAAGATGGGGAAAGATGGGGCGAGAGGAGGGGAGGAGGGGTGTCTGAGAGGGAAGGTGGGGAAAGATGGGGCGAGAGGAGGGGTGTGGGAGAGGGAAGATGGGGAAAGATGGGGCGAGAGGAGGGGTGTGGGAGAGGGAAGATGGGGAAAGATGGGGCGAGAGGAGGGGTGAGGGAGAGGGAAGATGGGGAAAGATGGGGCGAGAGGAGGGGTGTGGGAAAGGAAAGATGGGGAAAGATGGGGCGAGAGGAGGGAAGGAGGGGTGTGGTAGAGGGAAGGTGGGGAAAGATGGGGCGAGAGGAGGGGTGTGGGAGAGGGAAGGTGGGGAAAGATGGGGCGAGAGGAGGGGTGTGGGAGAGGGAAGATGGGGAAAGAAGGGGCGAGAGGAGGGGAGGAGGGGTGTGGTAGAGGGAAGTTGGGGAAAGATGGAGCGAGAGGAGGGGTGAGGTAGAGTGAAGATGGGGAAAGAAGGGGAAAGATGGGGGGAGGAGGGGTGTGGGAGAGGGAAGGTGGGGAAAGATGGGGCGAGAGGAGGGGTGTGGTAGAGGGAAGATGGGGAAAGAAGGGGCGAGAGGAGGGGAGGAGGGGTGTGGGAGAGGGAAGATGGGGAAAGATGACGAGAGAGGAGGGGTGTGGTAGAGGGAAGATGGGAAAGATGGGGCGAGAGAGGGGAGGAGGGGTGTGGGAGAGGGAAGATGGGGAAAGATGGGCGAGAGGAGGGGAGGAGGGGTGTAGTAGAGGGAAGATGGGGAAAGATGGGGCGAGAGGAGGGAGGAGGGGTGTGGGAGAGGGAAGATGGGGAAAGATGGGCGAGAGGAGGGAGGAGGGGTGTGGGAGAGGGAAGACGGGGAAAGATGGGGCGAGGAGGGAGGAGTGGTGTGGGAGAGGGAAGATGGGGAAAGATGGGGCGAGAGGAGAGGTGTGGGAGAGGGAAGACGGGGAAAGATGGGGCGAGAGGGGAGGAGGGGTGTGGGAGAGGGAAGATGGGAAAGATGGGGCGAGAGGAGGGGAGGAGGGTGTGGGAGAGGGAAGATGGGGAAAGATGGAGCGAGAGGAGGGGAGGAGGGGTGTGGGAGAGGGAAGATGGGGAAAGATGGGCGAGAGGAGGGGAGGAGGGGTGTGGGAGAGGGAAGATGGGGAAATATGGGGCGAGAGGAGGGGGGAGGGGTGTGGGAGAGGGAAGATGGGGAAAGATGGAGCGAGAGGAGGGGTGTGGGAGAGGGAAGATGGGGAAAGATGGGGCGAGAGGAGGGGTGTGGGAGAGGGAAGATGGGGCGAGAGGAGGGGTGTGGGAGATGGAAGATGGGGAAAGATGGGGCGAGAGGAGGGGAGGAGGGGTGTGGGTGAGGGAAGATGGGGAAAGATGGGGCGAGAGGAGAGGTGTGGGAGAGGGAAGATGGGGAAAGATGGGGCGAGAGGAGGGGTGTGGGAGAGGGAAGATGGGGAAAGATGGGGCGAGAGGAGAGGTGTGGGAGAGGGAAGATGGGGAAAGATGGGGCGAGAGGAGAGGTGTGGGAGAGGGAAGATGGGGAAAGATGGGGCGAGAGGAGGAGGTGTGGGTGAGGGATGATGGGGAAAGTTGGGGCGTGAGGTGTGGTGTGGGAGAGGGAAGATGGGGAAAGAAGGGGCGAGAGGAGGGGTGTGGGAGAGGGAAGATGGGGAAAGATGGGGCGAGAGGAGAGGTGTGGGAGAGGGAAGATGGGGAAAGAAGGGGCGAGAGGAGGGGAGGAGGGGTGTGGGAGAGGGAAGATGGGGAAAGATGGGGCTAGAGGAGGGGAGGAGGGGTGTGGGTGAGGGAAGATGGGGAAAGATGGGGCGAGAGGAGAGGTGTGGGAGAGGGAAGATGGGGAAAGATGGGGTGAGAGGAGGGGTGTGGTAGAGGGAAGATGGGGAAAGAAGGGGCGAGAGGAGGGGAGGAGCGGTGTGGTAGAGGGAAGGTGGGGAAATATGGGGCGAGAGGAGGGGTGTGGGAGAGGGAAGATGGGGAAAGAAGGGCGAGAGGAGGGGAGGAGGGGTGTGGGAGAGGGAAGGTGGGGAAAGATGGGGCGAGAGGAGGGGTGTGGTAGAGGGAAGATGGGGAAAGAAGGGGCGAGAGGAGGGAGGAGGGGTGTGGGAGAGGGAAGATGGGGAAAGACTGGGCTAGAGGAGGGGTGTGGTAGAGGGAAGGTGGGGAAAGATGGGGCGAGAGGAGGGGTGTGGTAGAGGGAAGATGGGAAAGAAGGGGCGAGAGGAGGGGAGGAGGGGTGTGGGAGAGGGAAGATGGGGAAAGACTGGGCTAGAGGAGGGGTGTGGTAGAGGGAAGGTGGGGAAAGATGGGGCGAGAGGAGGGGTGTGGTAGAGGGAAGATGGGGAAAGAAGGGGCGAGAGAGGGGAGGAGGGGTGTGGGAGAGGGAAGGTGGGGAAAGATGGAGCGAGAGGAGGGGTGTGGGAGAGGGAAGATGGGGAAAGATGGGGTGAGAGGATGGGTGTGGGAGAGGGAAGGTGGGGAAAGATGGGGCGAGAGGAGGGGTGTGGGAGAGGGAAGGTGGGGAAAGATGGGGCGAGAGGAGGGGTGTGGTAGAGGGAAGATGGGGAAAGAAGGGGCGAGAGGAGGGGAGGAGGGGTGTGGTAGAGGGAAGGTGGGGAAAGATGGGGCGAGAGGAGGGGTGTGGTAGAGGGAAGATGGGGAAAGAAGGGGCGAGAGGAGGGAGGAGGGGTGTGGGAGAGGGAAGGTGGGGAAAGATGGGGCGAGAGGAGGGGTGTGGTAGAGGGAAGATGGGGAAAGATGGGGCGAGAGGAGGGAGGAGGGGTGTGGGAGAGGGAAGATGGGGAAAGATGGGCGAGAGGAGGGGAGGAGGGTGTGGTAGAGGGAAGATGGGGAAAGATGGGGCGAGGGAGGGAGGAGGGGTGTGGGAGAGGGAAGATGGGGAAAGATTGGGCGAGAGGAGGGGAGGAGGGGTGTGGGAGAGGGAAGATGGGGAAAGATGGGGCGAGAGGAGGGGAGGAGGGGTGTGGGAGAGGGAAGATGGGGAAAGATGGGGCGAGAGGAGGAGAGGAGGGGTGTGGGAGAGGGAAGATGGGGAAAGATGGGGCGAGAGGAGGGGTGTGGGAGAGGGAAGATGGGAATGATGGGGCGAGAGGAGGTGTGTGGAAGGGAAAGATGGGGAAAGATGGGGCGAGAGGAGGGGTGTGGGAGACGGAAGATGGGGAAGATGGGGCGAGAGGAGAGGTGTGGCGAGAGGGAAGACGGGGAAAGATGGGGCGAGAGGAGGGGTGTGGGAGAGGGAAGATGGGGAAAGATGGGGCGAGAGGAGGGGGGGGGGTGGGAGCGGGAAGATGGGGAAAGATGGGGCGAGAGGAGGGTGTGGGAGAGGGAAGATGGGGAAAGATGGGGCGAGAGGAGGGAGGAGGGGTGTGGGAGAGGGAAGATGGGGAAAGATGGGGCGAGAGGAGGGAGGAGGGGTGTGGGAGAGGGAAGATGGGGAAAGATGGGGCGAGAGGAGGGTGTGGGAGAGGGAAGATGGGGAAAGATGGGGCGAGAGAAGGGGAGAAGGGGTGTGGGAGAGGGAAGATGGGGAAAGATGGGCGAGAGGAGGGGAGGAGGGGTGTGGGAGAGGGAAGATGGGGAAAGATGGGGCGAGAGGAGGGGGAGGGGTGTGGGAGAGGGAAGATGGGGAAAGATGGGGCGAGAGGAGGGGTGTGGGAGAGGGAAGATGGGGAAAGATGGGGCGAGAGGAGGGGAGTGGGTGTGGGAGAGGGAAGATGGGAAAAGATGGGGCGAGAGGAGGGGTGTGGGAGAGGGAAGATGGGGAAAGATGGGGCGAGAGGTGGGAGGAGGGGTGTGGGAGAGGGAAGATGGGGAAAGATGGGGCGAGAGGAGGGGTGTGGGAGAGGGAAGATGGGGAAAGATGGGGCGAGAGGAGGGGTGTGGGAGAGGGAAGATGGGGAAAGATTGGGCGAGAGGAGGGGAGGAGGGGTGTGGGAGAGGGAAGATGGGGAAAGATGGGGCGAGAGGAGGGAAGGAGGGGTGTGGGAGAGGGAAGATGGGGAAAGATGGGGCGAGAGGAGGGGGGTGTGGGAGAGGGAAGATGGGGAAAGATGGGGCGAGAGGAGGGGTGTGGGAGAGGGAAGATGGGGAAAGATGGGGCGAGAGGAGGGGAGGAGGGGTGTGGGAGAGGGAAGATGGGGAAAGATGGGGCGAGAGGAGGGGTGTGGGAGAGGGAAGATGGGGAAAGATGGGGCGAGAGGAGGGGTGTGGGAGAGGGAAGATGGGGAAAGATGGGGCGAGAGGAGGGGTGTGGGAGAGGGAAGATGGGGAAAGATGGGGCGAGAGGAGGGGTGTGGGAGAGGGAAGATGGGGAAAGATGGGGCGAGAGGAGGGGTGTGGGAGAGGGAAGATGGGGAAAGATGGGGCGAGAGGAGGGGTGTGGGAGAGGGAAGATGGGGAAAGATGGGGCGAGAGGAGGGGTGTGGGAGAGGGAAGATGGGGAAAGATGGGGCGAGAGGAGGGGTGTGGGAGAGGGAAGATGGGGAAAGATGGGGCGAGAGGAGGGGTGTGGGAGAGGGAAGATGGGGAAAGATGGGGCGAGAGGAGGGGTGTGGGAGAGGGAAGATGGGGAAAGATGGGGCTAGAGGAGGGGGTGTGGGAGAGGGAAGATGGGGAAAGATGGGGCGAGAGGAGGGGTGTGGGAGAGGGAAGATGGGGAAAGATGGGGCGAGAGGAGGGATGTGGGTGTGGGAGAGGGAAGATGGGGAAAGATGGGGCGAGAGGAGGAGAGGAGGGGTGTGGGAGAGGGAAGATGGGGAAAGATGGGGCGAGAGGAGGGGTGTGGGAGAGGGAAGATGGGGAAAGATGGGGCGAGAGGAGGGGTGTGGGAGAGGGAAGATGGGGAAAGATGGGGCGAGAGGAGGGGTGTGGGAGAGGGAAGATGGGGAAAGATGGGGCGAGAGGAGGGAAGGGTGTGGGAGAGGGAAGATGGGGAAAGATGGGGCGAGAGGAGGAGGGTGTGGGAGAGGGATGATGGGTAAAGATGGGGCGAGAGGAGGGAGGAGGGGTGTGGGAGAGGGAAGATGGGGAAAGATGGGGCGAGAGGAGGAGGGGTGTGGGAGAGGGAAGATGGGGAAAGATGGGGCGAGAGGAAGGGAGGACGGGTGTGTGAGAGGGAAGATGGGGAAAGATGGGGCGAGAGGAGGGGGTGTGGGAGAGGGAAGATGGGGAAAGATGGGGAGAGAGGAGGGAGGAGGGGTGTGGGAGAGGGAAGATGGGGAAAGATGGGGCGAGAGGAGGGGTGTGGGAGAGGGAAGATGGGGAAAGATGGGGCGAGAGGAGGGGTGTGGGAGAGGGAAGATGGGGAAAGATGGGGCGAGAGGAGGGGTGTGGGAGAGGGAAGATGGGGAAAGATGGGGCGAGAGGAGAGGGTGTGGGAGAGGGAAGATGGAGAAAGATGGGGCGAGAGGAGGAGGGTTGTGGGAGAGGGAAGATGGGGAAAGATGGGGCGAGAGGAGGGGTGTGGGAGAGGGAAGATGGGGAAAGATGGGGCGAGAGGAGGGGTGTGGGAGAGGGAAGATGGGGAAAGATGGGGCGAGAGGAGGGGTGTGGGAGAGGGAAGATGGGGAAAGATGGGGCGAGAGGAGGGGTGTGGGAGAGGGAAGATGGGGAAAGATGGGGCGAGAGGAGGAGAGGAGGGGTGTGGGAGAGGGAAGATGGGGAAAGATGGGGCGAGAGGAGGGGAGGAGGGGTGTGGGAGAGGGAAGATGGGGAAAGATGGGGCGAGAGGAGGGGTGTGGGAGAGGGAAGATGGGGAAAGATGGGGCGAGAGGAGGGGTGTGGGAGAGGGAAGATGGGGAAAGATGGGGCGAGAGGAGGGGAGGAGGGTGTTGGAGAGGGAAGATGGGGAAAGATGGGGCGAGAGGAGGGGTGTGGGAGAGGGAAGATGGGGAAAGATGGGGCGAGAGGAGGGAGGAGGGTGTGGGAGAGGGAAGATGGGGAAAGATGGGGCGAGAGGAGGGGTGTGGGTAGAGGGAAGATGGGGAAAGATGGGGCGAGAGGAGGGGAGGGGTGTGGGAGATGAAAGATGGGGAAAGATGGGAGGATTAGAGGGTGTGGGAGAGGGAAGATGGGGAAAGAAGGGGCGAGACGAGGAGTGTGGTAGAGGGAAGATGGGGAAAGATGGGGCGAGAAAAGGGGAGGAGGAGTGTGGGAGAGAGAAGATGGGGAAAGATGGGCAGAGAGGAGGGGTGTGGTAGAGGGAAGGTGGGGAAAGATGGGGCGAGAGGAGGGGTGTGGGAGAGGGAAGATGGGGAAAGAAGGGGCGAGAGAGGGAAGGAGGGGTGTGGGAGAGGGAAGATGGGGAAAGATGGAGCGAGAGGAGGGGTGTGGGAGAGGGAAGATGGGGAAAGATGGGGTGAGAGGAGGATGGGTGTGGGAGAGGGAAGGTGGGGAAAGATGGGGCGAGAGGAGGGGTGTGGGAGAGGGAAGGTGGGGAAAGATGGGGCGAGAGGAGGGGTGTGGTAGAGGGAAGATGGGGAAAGAAGGGCGAGAGGAGGGGAGGAGGGGTGTGGTAGAGGGAAGGTGGGGAAAGATGGGGCGAGAGGAGGGGTGTGGTAGAGGGAAGATGGGGAAAGAAGGGGCGAGAGGAGGGGAGGAGGGGTGTGGGAGAGGGAAGGTGGGGAAAGATGGGGCGAGAGGAGGGGTGTGGTAGAGGGAAGATGGGGAAAGAAGGGGCGAGAGGAGGGGAGGAGGGGTGTGGGAGAGGGAAGATGGGGAAAGATTGGGCGAGAGGAGGGGAGGAAAGGTGTGGTAGAGGGAAGATGGGGAAAGATGGGGCGAGTGGAGGGGAGGAGGGGTGTGGGAGAGGGAAGATGGGGAAAGATTGGGCGAGAGGAGGGGAGGAGGGGTGTGGTAGAGGGAAGATGGGGAAAGATGGGGCGAGAGGAGGGGAGGAGGGGTGTTGTAGAGGGAAGATGGGGAAAGATGGGGCGAGAGGAGGAGAGGAGGGGTGTCTGAGAGGGAAGGTGGGGAAAGATGGGGCGAGAGGAGGGGTGTGGGAGAGGGAAGATGGGGAAAGATGGGGCGAGAGGAGGTGTGTGGAAGGGGAAAGATGGGGAAAGATGGGGCGAGAGGAGGGGTGTGGGAGAGGGAAGATGGAGAAAGATGGGGCGAGAGGAGAGGTGTGGGAGAGGGAAGACGGGGAAAGATGGGGCGAGAGGAGAGGTGTGGGAGAGGGAAGATGGAGAAAGATGGGGCGAGAGGAGGGGGGAGGGGTGTGGGAGAGGGAAGACGGGGAAAGAAGGGGCGAGAGGAGAGGTGTGGGAGAGGGAAGACGGGGAAAGATGGGGCGAGAGGAGGGGAGGAGGGGTGTGGGAGAGGGAAGGTGGGGAAAGATGGGGCGAGAGGAGGGGAGGAGGGGTGTGGGAGAGGGAAGATGGGGAAAGATGGGGCGAGAGGAGGAGGTGTGGGAGAGTGAACACGGGGTCAGATGGTGCGAGAGGAGGGGAGGAGGGGTGTGGGAGAGGGAAGGTGGGGAAAGATGGGGCGAGAGGAGGGGAGGAGGGGTGTGGGAGAGGGAAGATGGGGAAAGATGGGGCGAGAGGAGGGGGGGAGGGGTGTGGGAGAGGGAAGATGGGGAAAGATGGAGCGAGAGGAGGGGTGTGGGAGAGGGAAGATGGGGAAAGATGGGGCGAGAGGAGGGGAGGAGGGGTGTGGGAGAGGGAAGATGGGGAAAGATGGGGCGAGAGGAGGGGTGTGGGAGAGGGAAGATGGGGAAAGATGGGGCGAGAGGAGGGAGGAGGGGTGTGGGAGAGGGAAGATGGGGAAAGATGGGGCGAGAGGAGGGGTGTGGGAGAGGGAAGATGGGGAAAGATGGGGTGAGAGGAGGGGTGTGGGAGAGGGAAGATGGGAAAAGATGGGGCGAGAGGAGGGGAGGAGGGGTGTGGGAGAGGGAAGATGGGGAAAGATGGGGCGAGAGGAGGGATGTGGGTGTGGGAGAGGGCAGATGGGGAAAGCTGGGGCGAGAGGAGGGGGGTGTGGGAGAGGGAAGATGGGGAAAGATGGGGCGAGAGGAGGGGTGTGGGAGAGGGAAGATGGGGAAAGATGGGGCGAGAGGAGGGGAGGAGGGGTGTGGGAGAGGGAAGATGGAGAAAGATGGGGCGAGAGGAGGGGTGTGGGAGAGGGAAGACGGGGAATGATGGGGCGAGAGGAGGGGAGGAGGGGTGTGGGTGAGGGAAGATGGGGAAAGATGGGGCGAGAGGAGGGGTGTGGGAGAGGGAAGATGGGGAAAGATGGGGCGAGAGGAGGGGTGTGGGAGAGGGAAGATGGGGCGGGAGGAGGGGTGTGGGAGAGGGAAGATGGGGAAAGATGGGGCGAGAGGAGGGGAGGAGGGGTGTGGGAGAGGGAAGATGGAGAAAGATGGGGCGAGAGGAGAGGTGTGGGAGAGGGAAGATGGGGAAAGATGGGGCGAGAGGAGGGGAGGAGGGGTGTGGGAGAGGGAAGATGGAGAAAGATGGGGCGAGAGGAGAGGTGTGGGAGAGGGAAGATGGGGAAAGATGGGGCGAGAGGAGGGGAGGAGGAGTGTGGGAGAGGGAAGATGGGGAAAGATGGGGCGAGAGGAGGGGTGTGGGAGAGGGAAGATGGAGAAAGATGGGGCGAGAGGAGGGGAGGAGGGGTGTGGGAGAGGGAAGATGGGGAAAGATGGGGCGAGAGGAGGGGTGTGGGAGAGTGAAGATGGAAAAAATATTGGGGCGAGAGGCACGGAGGAAAGTGGTGTTTAGGTTAAGGCAGTCGAACAAGTAAAGCAACAAATTGGATAAAAATAGACATTCTCGGAAACTCACTATCACAGTCCAATTCATTCTTTCTACTTCTGGACTGAGTCAAACGCCACTGCGGAAAACGCAATGTATTATTGACATTCTGAAGGAAATGAATCAAAACAGAGCTCTAGGACCACACTACCAGTTCACCACGATCCTAATTCTGCTTATGTGTACTTACAACTGCAGCTCGACCAACCTTTCGAAAATGAAAGTGCAAATAGACTGCCAACATGCGATGCTACTGACCAGATACACCTCGAAACTTTCAGCACAGTGCTGCAGTAGGTTTAATACTTACCTGGATGTATGATGTCGGGTGCGAATCACCACTGCGTGCCCAGCATATAACGGAGGCGTCTTTTCACCACGCTGCACAGCGGAGTGTGTTGACGGAGTCCTCCATATTGACACGAAAACACGATTTCAAGGGAGGTAATTCTTCCTCTCGGGACGGTGGCCTCCAAGAGTTATCTTGACTTGATCGTCACGCGAAATGGATGCTACGAAATTACTTGCCGCAAGGAGTAAAACATGTTTTGAGAGTAGAAAACACGCACAGGTCCATCGTCTCGGGTGCATGAGAGGGGGATAAGAGTACGGGTAGGGGTGGGAGGGTGGGGTGGGGGGTGGGGGGTGATGGGTGGTGGGTATGTGATAGTGGTGTGATGTGATAATTCGATGTGATGTGTGTGTGTTTGTGTGTGAATATATGTACGTGTGTGTATGTGTGTACATGTGTATATGTTTGTGTCTGTGTGTATGTATGTGTGGGCGCGCGCCCGCGTGTTTGTGTATGGGTGTGTGTATGTGTGTGTTTGTATATGTGTGTATGTGTGTGCGCGCGTGCGTGTGTGATTGTGTGAATGTGTGTGTGTGTGTGTGTGTGTGTGTGTGTGTGTGTGTGTGTGTGTGTGTGTGTGTGTGTAAATGTGTGTGTATGTGCGTGTGTGTGCGTGTGTGTGTGCGTGCGTGTGTGTGCGTGTGTGTGCGCGTGTGTGTGTATGCGTGTGTGTAAATCGAGTAGAGATCTTGATGATAACAAGTGGTTATGTTGGTGTTAGGAACGATATGATGGGTGACAAGGTACGCTGCTGTTATGGACCTTCATGGCTGGCTTGTTTTTAAATGGGTTTTTATACGAAACATAGACAAACACACGATAACACGGCTGTCAAAATCAACCCAGCTGATCTTGCTGTAGGAAAAGCTGCAGATGGACGCAGTGCTAAGCTGGAGTGGCGTCCGTTGTTGCCAGTGCCCAGCGTCCGGCGCTGGATAACAATGTCAGTGGCAAGGAGCGAACAATCTGGAGCCAAAAGCAGCAGCTTTTCACACGACTGCTATGTAGACATTCCCACATTCTCACCCCACCCACCCCATCCTCTACCCACACCCGAAACAGACACACACACACACACACACACACACACACACACACACACACACACACACACACACACACACACACACACACACACACACACACATACACAACACACACACACACACATACACACACACACAAACACACACACACATACACACTTACACACTCACACACTCACACACACACACACACATGCATGCACGCACGCACGCACATGCGCACATACATGCATCGCACGCACGCACGCACACACACACACATTCACATGATCATGTAGGCCTACCCACATGCATATTCTAATACATGTAGAGACACACATTCGCACGCACTCGCACACACACACATTTATTCATTCATTAATAATAATAATAATAATAATAATAATAATAATAATAATAATAATAATAATAATAATAATAATAATAATAATAATAATAATAATAATAATAATAATAATAATAATAATAATAATAATAATAATAATAATAATAATAATAATAATAATTGTGTGTGGATTTATAAAGCGCCTTACCAATGAGTTAAGACATGCTCAAGACGCATACATACCCAACCATTACAATATACAATAACAGTCAATCACTTCAAGCACAACTTAATAAACTTCATAACATAAGAGTCAGACATTCACTTCAGACATTCGACAACACTGATGTACAGCGTCACTGTTAAACCATGAAACTGGGGAGAGGGGGAGGAGGGACAGGATGGGGGTAGAGGGCTTAGGCAAGCTAGTACAAAGAGAACAGTGAGGGGAGGAAGATGAAGAAACTTAGACAGGATCAGGGAACGATTTCAAGAAGAGGTGAGTTTTGAGAGCAGAGCGAAAGGTCGAGGGAGAAGTAGAGTGACGAATAGAGGCGGGAGGTCATTCCAGATAGAGGGAGCCTGATAAAAGAAAGAGCGTTCACCAAATTTTGTTTTAACTGGAGGGTCCTCCGGGAACCTGTGGATTCTTGTGTCTGCGGAAGAGCGTAGCTGTCTAGCGGTTGTGTAGGTGCGCATGGGTTTAGAAAGATATTGAGGAAGGGATTCAGCGAAGTAATAGTAGCAAAGACAGGCAATCTTGTATTGGACTCTAGCA
>JAWQFJ010012321.1:22500-45000 GCA_034096865.1 Theodoxus fluviatilis
CGATGTAGGAAAAAGCTCGCTGTCCTTGGGTTTTCTTTTTGCGACGGGGGACATTTAACGTTTTGGTGTCTGCAGCTGAACGGTTATTTCTAGCGGGGGTGTAGACAGTGAGAATTTCTTTGAGTGCGTGTGGTGCAGTTTGATTGAAGAAGTTGAAACACATAATGGCTAGCTTATACTCTATCCTCTGAGCGACGGGGAGCCAATGCAGTGCACGAAGGAGTTTGGATGTGGGAGTTCTCTTGGGACATCTAAAGATTAATCTAGCAGCAGTGTTTTGGACTTTTTGCAGTTTGTTTAGCAGAGTGCCAGGAATGCCGGCAAGAAGAGAATTTCCATAATCAAGACGGGACAGAACAAGGGAAGTGACAAGGGTTTGAGTGGCCTGTTGTGAAAGATAGTGACGAATAGTGACACCACGATTTACCCTTCCACACAACACGACATTAAACCATGACACGCCGTAGTAAATTTAAGAATGCAGCACTCTTTTGCAGAAGCTTTTATTCCAGAGAAGGTTCATTTGCATAATACAAAGGAATCATAGTGCCAAGGCAAGCTCCATTATAGAATAAATCTGCATATGATACGATTATGAAATGCAGATACAGAATCTTCAGTCATTATTTGAGCAGATGAGGAGAACACAACCACCACCACCACCATCACCACCACCACCACCACCAACACCACCACCACCACCTCAGCATCTAGTTCGCTACCGATATAAACATTTACCTACATTTCCCGAGTTGCATATTCACTGTAGTATACTTTTCTACTCTTCAGACTGTAGACTAGTGTTCACGTGCGTGTTGCGTGTGCACGGAAGCATACGTCAATGCACGCTGTATCTGCGTATGTGTGCGTTTATGTACGAATGTGTGTGTCAGTGTACGTGCGCATGCAGACAATATTAATACTTGTTAATACAACTTCTCACCACGATAGTCTTATTCATACACGTATACTTCACCACTATGTTACATTTTGCATCTGTAACAATTCTCTCCCCAGATTTTAAAAGAAAAAAAGACTTCAGGTATAGTTGAAATAGGCCATGTCTGTCAAATTGACCGAAAAAGAACTTTTTACTCTTAACAAGAAACCGAGTGTCAAGAGTTGCTGGGTGGTGGTGGCGGCGGCGGCGGTGGCGGCGGCGACTCGTAGGCAACTCTCAACAATAAAACGTTGAAGAACTTCCAACCCCTGGGTTAACCAACGGAAAGACGTACATAGGTACTACTCCACAAAATATAGGTCACACTATTGATGTACATAGGTACTACTCCACAAAATATACGTCACACTAGTGATGTACATAGGTACTACTCCACAAAATATACGTCACACTAGTGATGTACATAGGTACTACTCCACAAAATATAGGTCACACTAGTGATGTACATAGGTACTACTCCACAAAATATAGGTCACACTAGTAATGTACATAGGTACTACTCCACAAAATATAGGTCACATGACCTTCCCATTTAGTGCCTAAAGCGAGCTCAAGAATCAATGTCAAACGCAACGTTTCACTTTTATCAACAACCAAAATCTGAAAGAAAAGTTTTTCAACAAAACGTGTAATCTGAACATTTTTTATTTATTGCTGTTTTGCCTCTGAAAAACCTGAGCACTCTTCCTTGAAAGTTTTTCAAATCTTGTAGATACAAGAACTGGGAATGTGTTTTGAAGCGATGCATTCGAATAGGCTTAGGGAAATCATTTGCAACTTCCCTCACTCGATGCCGTACTCTTCTCGGAGAATGTCTTGGACGGAGGCAAGATATTCGGGGTCGGGGTAACCTCCCCTGCAATGAGAGAAGAAAATCTACCCTTTGTTTATCTACATGGATACATATATGCGTGCATCTTTTATATCACTTTTCAGTGCAGAATTTTAACTGTCTACAAATGATGGAGCCGATTGGGATCAATAGACTTGCCCCATAATCAATGATACAACTTAAAAGCTGTTCTAACTTCCATGATGTTGTGCTACAAACTCTATCGAGCTCACTCCTTTGAGCAGGTGATACAGGAAGTGGAGAAGGTGCTGACACCTGGTTTTGTGTCATGTATGTCTGTCATTGTGTACGAGGTCAGGTCCCACACAATACTGGCCATGTGACCCAGTGATCAGGGGGTAAAATGTACAGCGGCTCGAGTCCCAGCCCTGAACGACGAGTCATTATGTACAAAGTTAAGGACGGACAGGAGACTCTCCACTCACCTGTCCCTGTCCCCCCAGAGGCAGGTCTTGTGGGGTATGTCCGCCCACTCCACCAGGGCCTGGCCACCTGGCTGCACACACACCTGGAAGGTCAGTCTGCGGTCAAAGGCCTCCTCCAGCAGGGTCAGCACGTGGCGACCTTGACCTGTGTCAGGCAGGAAGGTGTAATGTGCGCAGCCGCAGTAGGGACTTCCGGGCTGGGGATGCTCGGGCTGAGGAAGACAACGGAGAGATCTGCGTCTTAAAACCAAAGACAGGGTGGCCAGTAAGAGGACCGGTCAGTAACGCTTCTCCCTGAATCATCTCGATCACATGTGCCCTGGCATCCTGCTGTTTCCCTAGGCAAGAGGAATTCCATAAGCTCACGCCTCTGTCATGTAGCTGGGGAAGAGCACTTTGATCAATGTGTACCACGTCAAGATACACAGGAAATGATCAAATCTAGCAATGCCACACAGTGCTGAACAAGAAAGAACATTAGCAAAAGCATGATGAGATGAGTTTAAAGAGTCTAACGGATAAAGAAAGCTTTACAAACCAGAAAGAACGCATTTCACCTCTCACCTGTTGAATACCGTCAGGTATAATGTAGTCCACGATGATCACTCCACAGCCTTCATGGCCCGGAACGTGAATCCCTGTTTTTATCGAGTGGTTCATCCTTCCCTTTGGCATGGTGCCAACTCTGTTCCGGAGAGTCTCCTTGTCCGGGGTGTCCGAGTCCCCGCCCGAGCTGCTACCAGCCCTCGCAGCGCCGCCAGGTTTGTCTTTCCTCTGCCCTCGGGCCGCCGGTTCAGTTCTGGGATCCCGTCCTGAAGACTGAGTGTGCAAAGTCTTCCCTGTGGTTTGATCCCGGACCTCAGCAAATCCTCCTGTAGTCGTGGCGGCGTCCTGGGGCAGGTCCCCCTTCAGTGCAGGGTCAGGACAGGGCGGGGCCCTCTGGGGGCTGTCCTGGAGCAGGTCCCCCTCTAGTGCAGGGTCAGGACAGGGCGGGGCCCTCTGGGGGCTGTCCTGGGGCAGGTCCCCCTCTAGTGCAGGGTCAGGACAGGGCGGGGCCCTCTGGGGGCTGTCCTGGGGCAGGTCCCCCTCTAGTGCAGGGTCAGGACAGGGCGGGGCCCTCTGGGGGCTGTCCTGGGGCAGGTCCCCCTCTAGTGCAGGGTCAGGACAGGGCGGGGCCCTCTGGGGGCTGTCCTGGACCAGGTCCCCCTCTAGTGCAGGGTCAGGACAGGGCGGGGCCCTCTGGGGGCTGTCCTGGAGCAGGTCCCCCTCTAGTGCAGGGTCAGGACAGGGCGGGGCCCTCTGGGGGCTGACACCGGCGTCCTCCCTTGGGACGCGGGCCTTGCTCTTTCTCTGTCCCAGGAAGCGGCGGCCTGTGTCGTGGTCTGTGTCGCCACCTGGTGTGGATGGAGGTCGCTCTTCCTGCAGAGTGCCAGGGACTTCCGGCCCTCCATCCCTGAGTGCCTTGGACTTCCTCTGTCCTCGATTCGCTGGAACGGGGGACTCTTTTTCACTTTTCTCCAAAACGTCTTCACTCGTCTGCTGGGCAGAAACTTCCTTCCCTCTTCTTTCCAAAATGTCTGTTTTTGCCGGGTGTTTAACAATTCTCTTTCTCTGTCCCAGCAAGCGGCAGCCTGCGTCGTGGTCTGCGTCGCCACCTGGTGTGGATGGAGGTCGCTCTTTCTGCAGGGTGCCAGGGACTTCCGGTCTTCCAACCCTGAGAGCCTCAGAGCTGTCATTGTTGTCATCGTCGTGGTCGTCGTTTTTGGGGGGACGTTGGACTCTCGAGCGATGGATACATGGGGATGGTTCTGGAGTTAATGGAGGGCTGGGTGGTTCGTTCTGGTCGTCAGGGAGAGAGGAGCTGCTCCAGGTTTGGACTTGTTGAGGAAGATTCACTGGAGGGTCAGATCCCCAGGGCTCAGTGCTCTCCATGTGATTGTCTTCCTCGCCGGGGCCATGCATCTCGCCACTCCATCCAGCTGGGCTGCTGAAACGGAAAGAAGGTTTATGTTGTAAGTGATCTCAGGCTAGATGTACACAGTCCGATTTCCCTTTATAAAAAAACATAATAGAATTTTACAAATGAGGAAAATAGATTTAAGGTAAGATGGAAGGGAGAAAAGTTCCTGTATCTGCTATAACTTTGGTTTTGCTGTGGCTCGTCACAGACGTTGAACCAACGCTCGCGTGGTCACCCAGAGCGGTAGGTGCATCGTAGATGTTCACCAAATACACTCATTCACGCACAGACAGAATTACGGCACAGAGTTGCTGCAGGTGTAGGACTGGCCATATATTTATATCAACTCAGATCAGGGCCGGATCAAAGTTTTTTGAGGGGGGGTGCTTAAAATTGTTTTAGGGTCTTCTCATCGAAGTGGCGAAGCCACGAGTGCGTGCCTGCGAAGCAGGCACGCCCCTCTAGGGGGGTCCGGGGGCATGCCCCCCCGGAAAATTTTGAGAAAAATGGTGCAAATCTGTGCAATCTGGTGCATTTTGGCAGTGTTTTGGGAGGTCATTCAAAGGCAAGAAATTTATATAATGTATAACCAATCAGATCTGAAAACGTCTTGTCTTTGGATTTTTGTTGTTGTCATATTTATTTTTTTTTTGAGGCGAGGGGGGACAGGGTGTACATGGCATGTACACATTAAAATTTACTTTCCCTTGCTCAAAGAAAAATACAATGTATTACTCAAAAGAACAAACAAAATATCCTACTCACCAAGTATGCTTGATCCCAAACATGTGAACCTGACCTTGAAATCAAGGATATTGAGAGAGGTAAACCATAAAACCACCTTTCAATTCAAATATTGTCATGGTACTTAGCTAAACAGCTTCAGCCCTCTTCACAAGTCCTAGCACGGTGGTTGGCATGCACATAACACTCTAACTGACTGGTAACATCGAAAAAAATAAAATAAAATGAAATAAAAATATTAAAAACTTACCTTTTGAAGCACCTGCTGAATCCCGCTGAACAAGAAAACTGGTCAGTTTCATTGTGCCTGAGGAATCGGCATTCCTCAGCGGCTTGGGTCTAGGCATTTTGAAGAGTAGACGATTCTCATGCACGTGTTTTCTTTGATAACCGGAAATACGACCAACACACACGTGTTGCAGCGCAGGATAAAGTAGCCTGAGAGTGCCGGTTGCAAGATTGAATCAGTTTTATTTTTAACGCCACAGCAGAGATGCTCAGAATCAGATCTATTTTTAGCGTCAGTGGGGAGTGGCCCAAAAGCTTGTGCTCTGTGGATAGGAGTTTACTTTGCTGACAACGCGGAAACCCATGCTCGGGGAGTGGCACCAGAGAATAAATCCTATGGCAGTGCGGTCATTTCCAAGAGTTTTTGTTTGGTCACAGATTCTTCCTGTCTCTGCCCGGGTTTGATTTGTCTGTGCGAGTAGCAAAAGGAAGGCATCTTAATTATAGCAGCACCCCCCCCCCCCCCCCTCCCTCCCCAGCTACCTTGGCTGCCAAGTAGAGTGTGCTTATACCAAGTGGAGAGTAGTACAGCATCTGGGCCCAGCATCTTTTAGCCCCCCCCCCCCTCCTTCCCAAGCTTTTTACTAACTATACTGTCTCTGCTACCAAGCAAAGTGTGCCGATATCCGATGAGGTGGGAAGTAGATCAACATATTTGAGCAACCACCCCCCCCCCCCTCCCTCCTTCCCCCAACTCCCGGCTGCCACGGTGGTTTTTTTTTTTTTTTTTTTTTTGGGGGGGGGTGCTCGAGCACCCCCAGCACCCCCCCTAGATCCGGCCCTGTCAGATTTCTCCCGCCTTAGAGATAGAACCGCGGCACTGCACCTCGCACATCTTCAAACCCCGAGGCATGCTCGCCTATCTCCGCCTATCTCCGCCTGTCTCCGCCCATCTCCGCCTATCTCCGCCTATCTCCGCCTGTCGAAAGACGGATTCTTTTCACGAGCGAGTAGAGCATGCACTCATGCAAGATGTGGCGAGACCACCCACCCCCTCTCCCTTTTCACGTGAATGTATTGTGCTTACTAACCCGTGTTATGTGAGTTAGCGTGGCTGCCAACTGTTCTAAAAATAGTAACGTTATAGTTGTGTTGCTGTGGCGTAATGGTCTCGCATAGCCTAGAGAGAGTGCTGGGCCGTAGGACTTTATCCATCTGTCCAATCACCGCAAGACTTAGTCCAAGCTAATGCATAGCGAAAAGGGGATGTGTGATGGGCTGCTTTTCCGAGAGCTTGACTGAGGATATCATGTGATTAAGTCCGCTTTTATTCGGGGACCATGTGATTGGACAGTAGGGTGAATTGGGCGAGGACCGAGTGTTTCTATTGGGTAATAGACCACTGGAATTATTGCTTGTTGTATAAAGGCTCCACCCGTGAGCTGCATGGGCGCACGATTCAACCACCCACGAGTGATCCACCACGTGCCAGGCGCCAGCTCTCTCTCTCTCTCTGTCTCTCTCTGTCTCTCTCTCTCTCTCTCTCTGTCTCTCTCTCTGTCTCTCTCTCTGTCTCTCTCTCTGTCTCTCTCTCTCTGTCTCTGTCTCTCTCTCTCTCTCTCTCTCTCTCTCTCTCTCTCTCTCTGCTCATTGTCTTAAGTGCCGGGAAGTCTTTCAGCTCGTCCGTCCGAAGTGCTGAGCGTCTGAGTCAGCTTACCACTGTTCGAGATACGAATTATCTCGTCATTCGCCCCATTTGAAGAGCAAGCGTCCCTCCCGCCTCCACATGTCTGCGTCTCGCCATTCGAAACCCGTTAGAAGTACCGGCGTTTTCACCGCCGCCACGAGAGCAAGCGTCTCTTCATTAAACTCGTTTGAAAAACCTCCTGTTTTTCTCTACGCTACCCCCCCCCCCTCTCCCCACCCCCACCCCCTTTGTCTGCATTACTAGTACCGCTGCTACAGCTGTCCCAAAGGTGGGAAACCTTTGTGTAAGTGGACTTCTTGTGAAACTGAGTTGGCCACTTCGTGGGTTTTTTTTTAACGTGTTTCGTCGGACACCATCTACGAATTCAGTTAAGTTCCTTTGAATGGTTGGCAAGCCTTAGTAATTTTCCCGTAGTGAAGTTTCAATTGAATTATTTCTCCAGTATAATTACTAACCTTTAATTATCCATTTTCTTTAATTGATATCCACACAAATTAAAGTGATTTAATGTTGACCTGTCCTCACCGTTCATTCTATCGTGTTCCATCGTTTTGATAGAATGACTGTGATATAGTGTTGCCAGTTCGGATGTGTGTGTGTGTGTGTGTGTGTGTGTGTGTGTGTGTGTGTGTGTGTGTGTGTGTGAGAGAGAGAGAGAGAGTGTGTGTGTGTGTGTGTGCGTGTGTGTGTTTCCCCTAGACCTATTACTTAAAGAAAACGAGCTAGTCAGTCGAGCTGCGTAACACAAGACATGAGGGGAGAGTACCAGGAACTGGTGATCCTAGGTACGGGATAAATCTGGATTTGTATAGATAGGGAGGGGGGGGATGTCAAAAGATACAGATACCATGCCAGTAAGATTCTGAATCTGTTTAGGAAATTGTTAACTGTGCTTTGCATTTGCAGTCTTATAACTGCATTTTGGTTGGTTAGAAACAAATCTTAGGACAGCAAACATAAAAAACACTCAAGAAGCCCACCTAGTGGAATTCAAGAAACGAAAGCTATGTTGTCATTACATGAAGATCCAGAGAGAAACTCCACACTTCATATGATTGGTCGAAATTTCCGCCATCTTGAAATGGTTGGATATATCAATAACGGGTGAAGCTTTATATTCTAACTCCATCCCACGTTTGACTCTCAACGGGCGGTCCCTACGCCCTAACTCCAGGGCCCGACGCTGATGTTGGACACAAACGTGACAAAAAGTAACGCGTCCGGGTTTACGTGAAACTCCCCGAAGTGTGTAGGTTTCTCTCTGGAGACTCATTTGTTGTCATTTGTCTGTTCGTTTGTTCATTTCTTGTTTGTTTGTTTATTTTTAAGCAAATATCTGTCAAAAAGAATATAGATGAAAGCCTGAATGCATAAACAAAATGGACAATTTAAATGGAAAAGCAAAGCTTGAGAAACCAAGGCTGTAAAATAAATTTCACTCACGCACACACACACTCACACACACACACACTCACACACACACACACGCACAAACAAACGTACAAACACACGCACAAACACACGCATACACACGCGCACACACACAAACACACACGCGCACACACACCCACACACACGCACACAAACACACACACACACACACGCACACAAACACACACGCACACAAGCACACACATGCACACAAGAACACACACGCACACACATGCACACACACACATGCACACACACACACACCACACACGTACACAAACACACACACACATGCACACATCCACACACACACACACACACACACACACACACACACACACACACCACTCATATGCTGCACATACACCAGACTATTTCCAATAAGCTGCCAGTCTGCATTATAAAAGCATAAGCATTAGGCACATTTGAATAGAGCTGAATGCAATATTGAGATTCCTAAGGAATCCACATAAACAGTATTACATTTGACACTGTCTCTCTCTCGAGAGGGTAGATTCTGTTGACACACTTGTAATTCAAGGGAAACTTGTCAATCACCTCGGCTGCACTCACTCCCACAACCTTCCACCATTGTCTACATTCTTACGTCCTTTTTCTGGGGTTGGGGGTGGGGTCGGGTGGCCGGAGGAAAGGGGGTGAGGGGTGGGAATGGGTGTGGGTGGTGGGAGGAAAAGGGGTGGGGGTGGGAGTGGAAGATGAGATGGCAATTTCGGGTTGCATTCAAGAAGTCTGTCGACAATGATTAATAACAAGATAATTCTTAAGTAATTATTGAGATTAGTCAAGATGATTTTCTTGTTAGATACCTCCGAGTTTCTGTTTTCACAGCAGATCCGTTGATGTGGCTGTTGTCCGTTCTTTCCTCTTCATCGCTGCTTGAGCTGTCATCGAATTCGTCCATGTTGACAATATTCAAAGACTTGGAAGCACTTTCAGGCGGGGTGTCTGCAAGCGAAAAACAAAAACTCATGAAATGGAAGAGCGGCATAATCAACGAAATATGCTGACTCAGAAAGCAGGACATGTCTGACGTCAGATCTGACATATACCATGTGTTCTGGTCTCCATAGCAACGCCGAGTTTTGTCTGTTGAGGAGGGAATGTCTCCTAAAGGGGAGGGCAGGCAGGGTCATTTGTAAACCTGTTCGCTGTGTTAGAAACACAGTAGACTTTTTAAGGTGATAACAGAAATACTTAGCAAATACCATATGATTTTAATGGACCCTCATCCCCCCACCCCACCCCCCACGACCACGCTACTCACCCACTACACCTGATTTCAACTCCAGTTTGAGCAGAAAGTTTTTAATTCCAAAAATGAGTTCATCACGATTCCACAACTTCTTCCCGTCAGCTCTAACCTTTATGAGTAAAACAGACATTTGATATCAGGATTGTGATAGTTTACATTGCGTATATGTAAATGTATCTTCTACATAGTGTTGTCTCGTATATCTTCTGTTCAGCATGTACATTCCCTACTATTATATTGTATCGTATTGTATTTTGTTGTATTGTATTGTATCATCGTGTGTTGTGTGGTAATGTATTGTATAATAGTATATTGCATTGTATCAAATTGCAATGTACTGCACTGTATTGTACTGTACTGTTTTGTACTGCACTGCACTGTACTCTATTGTACTGTACTGTATTGTATTGCACTGTATTGTACTGTACTGTATTGTATTGCACTCTATTGTACTGTACTGTATTGTATTGCACTGTATTGTACTGTACTGTATTGCACTGTATTGTACTGTACTGTATTGTACTGTACTGTGTTGTACTGTATTGTACTATACTGTACTGTATTGTATTATACTGTACTATACTTTATTGTACTGTACTGTATTGTACTGCACTGCACTGTATTGTACTGAATTGTATTGTACTGTATTGTATTGTACTGCACTGTATTGTACTGTATTGTACTGTACTGTATTGTCCTGAATTGTACTTATTGTATTGTACTGTACTGTACTGCATTGTACTGTATTGTATTGTACTGTACTGTACTGTGTTGTATAGTACTGTACTGTACTGTACTGTATTGTACTGTACTGTACTGTATTGTACTGTACTGCACTGTGTTGTACTGCACTGTATTGAACTCTACTATACTGTACTGTATTGTACTGCACTGTATTGTACAGCACTGTATTGTACTGCACTGTATTGTACTGCACTGTATTGTACTGTATTGTATTGTACTATACTGTACTGTATTAAACTGTACTGTATTGTACTGCACTATATTGTACTGAACTGTATTGTACTGCACTGTATTGTACTGTATGGTACTGTATTGTAGTGTACTGTATTGTACTATACTGTATTGTACTGTACTGTATGGTACTGTACTGTATTGTACTGTACTGTATTGTACTATACTGTATGGTACTGTACTGTATTGTACTGTATTGTATTGTATTATACTGTATTGTACTGTACTGTACTGTACTGTATTGTACTGCACCGTATTGTACTGTACTGTACAGTACTGCACTGTATTGTACTGCACTTTATTGTACTGCACTGTATTGTACTGTATTGTACTGTATTGTATTGTACTGTATTGTACTATACTGCATTGTACTGTATTGTACTGTACTGTGTTGTACTGTATTGTACTGTGCTGTACTGTGTTGTACTGTATTGTATTGTACTGTATTGTACTATACGGCATTGTATTGTACTGTACTGTATTGTACTATACGGCATTACATTGTACTGTACTGTACTGTACTATACGGCATTACATTGTACTGTACTGTACTGTACTATACGACATTAAGTTGTACCGTACCGTATTGTACTATACGGCATTACATTGTAATGTACTGTATTGTACTATACCGCATTATATTGTTCTGTACTGTATTGTACTATACGGCATTACATTGTACTGTATTGTAATATACGACATTACATTGTACTGTACTGTACTGTACTATACAGCATTACATTGTACTGTACTGTACTGTACTATACGACATTATATTGTACTGTACTGTATTGTACTATACGGCATTACATTGTACTGTACTGTAATGTACTATACGGTATTACATTGTAATGTACTGTATTGTACTATACGGCATTACATTGTACTGTACTGTACTATACGGCATTACATTGTACCGAAGATTATATGTTACACAAAGATAGTTCATGCCGAGCTTTTGCTATATAAACTTACAAGATGCTCGGAAACGCAGCGCACCAAGCGGGAACGTACATGGGTGAATCAAGGGAAGTAATCACACCGCTTAGAGACATGTAAAATTGCTTGTTTATCGACGCGGTTCTGATGCGTTCCGATCATGTTTGTGAATAAATTTACTGTGTAATGTGTAATAAAATGATTTGCTGCAATAATGGGGGTGTTTTGGCTTTGTTTTTTGTAGCAGGCGTTGTGAAATCGAAGATTATAGTTACACATCTTTTGGAGAGCCTGTATGAAAGCAGTCCTCTGATTGGTTCCCTTAATAGAATCCTCCAATCAGCAGGCAGCTTTCTTCGCCGTCTTGCTTGATCGCTTGTACATGGATTAAGACTGAACGCTCATGTTCTAACTGAATTCACTTCATCGAATGACTTTCTGGCCGCAAATCACCTTCTTGACAGGTATGTATTGCTTTGCATTTCCTAAAGATATTCCACAGGGGTGTATACGTTGATAAACAAGCTTGCATTCTTCGATAATAATGAAAATTAGATGATGTAGAACTAGGCCTATGTCACAGTATGTGGGAGTTCGATTTCACAACGCCTGCTACAAAAACAAAGCTAAAACACCCCCATTATTGCAGCAAATCATTTTATTACACATTACACAGTACATTTATTCACAAACATGATCGGAACGCATCAGAACCGCGTCGATAAACAAGAATTTTGCATTCTCTAAGCGGTGTGATTACTTCCCTTGATTCACTCATGTACGTTCCCGCTTGGGGGCGCAACGTGTCTCGATCCTCACAACAATGAGCTAATGAACTATCTTTGTGTAACTTATAATCTTTGATTGTACTGTAGTGTACTATACGGCATTACATTGCACTGTACTGTATTGTACTATACGGCATTACATTGTACTGTACTGTACTATACGGCATTACATTGCACTGTACTGTACTGTACTATACGGCATTACATTGTACTGTATTGTACTATACGGCATTATATTGCACTGTATTGAACTATACGGCATTACATTGTACTGTACTGTATTGTACTATACGGCATTGTATTGTACTGTACTGTATTGTACTATACGGCATTATATTGTACTGTACTGTATTGTACTATACGGCATTACATTGTACTGCATTGTATTGTACTATACGGCATTATATTGCACTGCACTGAATTGTACTGTACATTATTGGACTGCACTGCAAAGCGCTGTCCTGCCTTGTATCGCACTCAATTGTACTGCTTTATATTGTACTGTATTGTATTGTACTGTACTGTGCTCTATTGCGCTGTATTGCATTATGACTGGGGGGCACAGTCACAGACAGGACATCCGTCCAAGTCTAGCTGGAATCCTGACAGGCCGCAGTCCAGGCTGCACACGAAGTCCCCACAGAACGCAGGGTCTGCAAAGGCAAAGATGGCCACGGGGTGAACGGGTGGTCAACATCAAATCCAATCAGGACCCAACACAGTACAACACACCACATTATACTGCACTGCACTGAAGTAGGGTCTTTAAAACCAAAGGAGGATATGGTTATTGCCGGTAGCAAGCCATCTCCCATACATCGGTCTCGAATCAATTCAAAATTTCCCCCCCCCCCCCCCCCCCCCCCCGCATATCGGGCCGTGCCACCATTCCCGCGCTGGCATCTGAGGACAGTCACAGTGACAGACAGAGGTGACGCCTAAGATCAGGCACCAGTACCAGCACCAGCACCAGCACCAGCGCCAGCACCAGCACCAACACCAGCACCAGCGCCAGCACCAACACCAGCACCAGCACCAGCACCAGCGCCAGCACCAGCACCAGTACCAGCGCCAGCACCAGCACCAGTACCAGCGCCAGCACCAGCACCAGCACCAGCACCAGCACCAGTACCAGCACCAGCACCAGCACCAGCACCAGCACCAGCACCAGTACCAGCACCAGCACCAGCACCAGCGCCAGCACCAGTACCAGCGCCAGCACCAACACCAGCACCAGCACCAGCACCAGCACCAGCACCAGCGCCAGCACCAGCACCAGTACCAGCGCCAGCACCAACACCAGCACCGCCACCAGCACCAGCACCAGCACCAGCGCCAGCACCAGCACCAGTACCAGCGCCAGCACCAACACCAGCACCAGCACCAGCACCAGCACCAGTACCAGCGCCAGCACCAGCGCCAGCACCAGCACCAGCACCAGCGCCAGCACCAGCACCAGTACCAGCGCCAGCACCAGCACCAGCACCAGAACCAACACCAGCACCAGCACCAACACCAGCACCAGCACCAGCGCCAGCACCAGCACCAGCACCAGCACCAGCACCAGCACCAGCACCAGCGCCAGCACCAGCACCAGCACCAGCGCCAGCACCAGCACCAGCGCCAGCACCAGCACCAGCACCAGCGCCAGCACCAGCACCAGCACCAGCACCAGCACCAGCACCAGCGCCAGCACCAGCACCAGCACCAGCACCAGCACCAACACCAGCACCAGCACCAGCACCAGCACCAGCACCAGCACCAGCACCAGCACCAGCACCAGCACCAGCACCAGCACCAACACCAACACCAGCACCAGCACCAGCACCAGCACCAGCACCAACACCAGCTCCACTCTTTCGGGATAATTCCAGCTCGGTGCTGATTCAGCTGCAGCAAGGGTTGCTCGCTCCTCACAGTGAGTTTCCTTCACCCTCCCAGGCACCCTGGTTTACTTCTGGTTGGGGAGTCAACTAAGCCTCCCTACACTAAGATGTACATCTACAACGCAGAAAAACACAATACAACGGCATAAACCACCTCGCCGCCCCAACCCTCACCTCACTACTCAACAGTACAGCGCAGTACACACAAGTATACTACAACACACCGTGCCACGCCCCAATACACCATTAAACGCCACAAGTCACCACACACCGCCTCATGGTACACCTCGCCACTCAACACCACACTACACTAAAGTACACTGCTCTCAACTACTGTATTCTGCGCTACACTTCACCATGCCACACCTCACTACACCACACTGCCCTCAAGTGCACTACACTCAAGTACAGTATGCTGCACTACACTACGCAACACCTCACTACACCACACAACACTACATTACACTCAACTTCACTGTCCTCCGCTACTTCACACCACACAACACCAGTCAGAGCTTCTCTACTCTATATCCATTCTAGTAAACTAGAGATATCGCCTACCGGCAAAAGTATCTCTAGCACAGTTCACATCACGTGATGGAAGGTTTTTGGCCAATTTATGCAAGCGGAGGTCACACGAGAGGCTTGTGGGATAGCCGATGTGCTCCCTGACATACGCCGTTAAAGTAGTTCTAAGACTATTTGGCACAAAACTCTTAGCTTACTCTTGTTGAGACAACAAACAAGCATTTATTCGATACAATAAAATGTTTGTGTTGAAATGGAACCAAGTTTTTACATCTGAATGATTTTTGTAAAAAGTGGAGAGAAAAATAGTATCAGAACGAACTATTTTTGGCGCAAGGCTGTAATGCCAAGGGTCAAGCCTATTACGCATTCATTGCGAACTGTGCCAGAGTCAATACTACTGACTCGGGTTTACAGAATGCTCTATATCAACCTTCACTATTCTATCTACAAGTGTCAATATAATGATGCTGCAATTTGAATGTCACAAATTGCGTGTTACTGTAGAATCATAGTGCATTCGTTCATGACTGCACATGTTAAAACTGAAAAAACAGCTTTGAAAAATAATGTACACATTTATGGAGATGGATAATGGGCTTCTTTTCTCCAACATTACCATTTTGTTTCAGTGTGATTTGCATATCTCCCGATGACTCAAATTAACCTTTTTCATGTTAGTAAATGGTTTGAAGATGTCAAAACTTGAATCTCATGGATGATCCCTTTTAGTGGCAAGAAACTCCCAACTGAGCGAGGCAGCGGAAGGTCTTCAGAGGAAGATCCCCCGTCAGCAAGAGTTTCGGCCCTTTACACTTCCTGACACTCTCTGAGGGAGGGCCACACCTGGCTATAGCTCCAGGTGCCCATCTGCTGCCTTCAGTTTTGCACGACTTGCGTGCACCATGGGGTTTACTGTGCCCGCTTCCGCTACTGGTGGACAGCAGGGCTCTGGTCTCTGCTGTTTCGGCTCATCCAGATGCAGGCGGATGCCTTCTCTACCGCCTCTGCCAGAGCCCTCGCTACCTTTGTGCACCGATGGCTCGATTACAATGACGTCATCAGAATTAACAACAACACAATAAATTCATAGCTCCTTCTCGAGTCTGTTCAGTTGAAATTTTCGACACCTTTGGTATTCGCTAAGACTAGCACGACTGCGCATTGGAATTGGACGCTGAAGTAGAAAGTAATAAATACCGGTAATGGGATTTTCCATAGACAAAATTAATGAGCTTTAAAAAAAAATTCAGAGGAAGCATCACGAGCATAGCACAAATGATGGTGATGATTCAGATAATGATGATGATGACGACGACGACGACGATGACAACGACGATAATGACGTCGACGATGATGACGGGGAGGATGCTGCTGCTGCTGCTGATGATGATGACGACGACGACGACAACGACTACGACGACGATGATGAATATATTATCATAATCGTTTCACCACTGCTGCTACCGCTGCTGCTGCTACTACTACTATCACCACCACCACTACTACTACTACTACTACTACTACTACTACTACTACTCCTCCTTCTCCTCCTCCTCCTCCTCCTCCTCCTCCTCCTCCTCCTCCTCCTCCTCCTACTACTACTACTACTACTACTACTACTACTACTGTTGCTACATATGCGTGCGTGTGTTCGTATTTGTGCGTGTGTGTGTGCGTGTGCTTGTGCGTGTGCGTACGTGTGCGTGTGTGTGCGTGCATGTGCGTGTGTGTGTGTGTGAGTGTGTGTGTGTGTGTGTGCGTGTGTGTGTGTGTGTGCGTGTGCGTGCGTGTGCGTGTGTGTGTGTGTGTGTGACTGTGAGTGTGTGTGTGTGTGTGTGTGTGTGTGTGTTTAAACTGAAGAGACCTCGTTGAATCAACAGTGGGCAGAAGCTTCAGCAGCTCTCTGTAAGGTTCGTACCAGAGGACGCTATGAAGCTGCAAAGTTTCTTTGTTTCTCGTCACGACCAAGAGCGGTGGTGTAAGCGTGTCCTTGCACACAGAGCGGCCATAGCAAGAAAGAGTGCCGCAAGGCCATCCGTATGTGGACACCTCTCGCACCTCTTGAAAATTGAACAACACATGTCGCCGCCTGGAGCTTTTGTCTGATTGGTTGATTAATGGTCGCGCCGCTGCTATGTCGCGCGTAAATAGACTGCTGCCTATTCCTGGCAGAGGCACTGACTTGACGCACGCACTAATCGCTTGCTGCGAGCAGCAGACGCGAAAGCCGGGTCAAGAAGAAAAAAAACTGCTGCGAGAGGAAACATCTTATAGCTTCGTAGTGTCGTCTGCAATGACCTGCAATGAGACAACCCAGTGTTCTACTCACAAGTCACTGCGGGTTTAGAGGTTCCCTGTGTGGGGATGGGGGTTGCGCTGGCAGTGGTAGTTGTGGTGGTTGGACCAGTGGTGGTGGTGGTGGCCGGGGTGGTGGTGGTGGTCATGAAGGGGCTGGTGCCGGTGGTGGTTGCGACGGTGGTGGAGGGAGGGGGAGCTTGTGTGGTGGTGGGTGGAAGGGTCTTGGCAGTCAGGACACTCGTCAACAGCTCCGTAGAGGAGGGAGTCGGGGTTGGACTGGGGGGCGTGGTGACAGTGGCGTCAGTGAGGGTGGAGGCGGCAGTGGTGGTGCTGGTTGTAGGCGCGGCAGTGGTGCTGCTGGTTGTAGGCACGGCAGTGGTGGTGCTGGTTGTAGGCACGGCAGTGGTGGTGCTGGTTGTAGGCACGGCAGTGGTGGAGGGTTCAGGTTTCATGTCTGCAAAAGAAACACCACGGTAGAATGACTGGTTGAATAAATGGATAGATGATATATGGATGAATGAAAGAAAGAATAATAGATAAGTTAATATCTGAAGAAAAATGAATGAGGAGGAGGAGGAGGAGGAGGAGGAGGAGGAGGAGGAGGAGGAGGAGGAGGAGGAGGAGGAGGAGGAGGAGGAGGAGGAGGAGGAGGAGGAGGAGGAGGAGGAGGAGGATCACGACAATGATACTGTCGCTCCCGCTCATGCAGTCGCTGTTAACACGAATAAATCGTTACTGACAAACTTTCTGCTCAAGAAATGAAGAAAAAGACAACTTCTCACCGAACTCGCAGATGTACTCGTGACCTTGTAGGAGGAAGTGGCAGTGCGCGTCTGTCCACTGCCAGTGGTACTTCCGCTCCATCAGCACGCAGTCTTCCAGACTGTGCAGGAAGCTTTGGCCTCCATAGAAGTTACTCCATGTTGCCTTCTCTCCTGCACATGCACAAGTTGGACCATCAGGGTTGTGGACAACAAACTAACAAAGGAACAAGCAAGGGTGATCACTCATTAAAATTAGGCTAAAGTGACTACAGTACTTAATAAACAAACACTAGTAAATATCAGCGTACCAAGTTGTGTATACGTCACTATAAAACATACAAAAATTGAAATGCCGAGGTTGGAAAGATAGGGTTGCTACAGGGACAAGATAACCAGCTACCCGACCTGCACAGTATTTCGTGATTTGTGACGCGGCCCTGAAAGGGGCCGTTAGATCGAATCGTGACAAAGTCGATGAGATGAAGCCTTGACGCGCCAGGAAGTCTGGTGCGTCACGTGATACGCCGCGACGTCTGACGCGTCACGTGATACGCCACGAAGTCTAAGATGTCACGTGATACGCCACGAAGTCTGATGCGTCACGTCATACGCCACGAAGGCTAAGGCGTCACGTGATACGCCACGAAGTCTAAGATGTCTTGAGATACGCCACGAAGTCTAAGATGTCTTGTGATACGCCACGAAGTCAAAGATGTCACGTGATACGCCACAAAGTCTAAGATGTCACGTGATACGCTACGAAGTTTAAGATGTCACGTGATACGCCACGAAGTCTAAGATGTCACGTGATACGCCACGAAGTCTAAGATGTCACGTGATACGCCACGAAGTCTAAGATGTCACGTGATACGCCACGAAGTCTAAGATGTCACGTGATACGCCACGAAGTCTAAGATGTCACGTGATACGCCACGAAGTCTAAGATGTCACGTGATACGCCACGAAGTCTAAGATGTCACGTGATACGCCACGAAGTCTAAGATGTCACGTGATACGCCACGAAGTCTAAGATGTCACGTGATACGCCACGAAGTCTAAGATGTCACGTGATACGCCATGAAGTCTAAGATGTCACGTGATACGCCACGAAGTCTAAGATGTCACGTGATACGCCACGAAGTCTGATGCGTCACGTGATACGCCAGGAATCCTAAGGTGTCACGTGATACGCCACGAAGGCTAAGATGTCACGTGATACGCCACGAAGTCTAAGATGTCACGTGATACGCCACGAAGGCTAAGACGTCACGTGATACGCCACGAAGTCTGAGGCGTCACGAGATACGCCACGAAGGCTAAGATGTCACATGACACGCCACGAAGGCTAAGGTGTCATGTGATACGCCACGAAGGCTAAGATGTCACGTGATACGCCACGAAGGCTAAGGTGTCACGTGATACGCCACGAAGTCTAAGGTGTCACGTGATACGCCACGAAGTCTAAGGCGTCATGTGATACGCCACGAAGTCTAAGGCGTCACGTGATACGCCACGAAGGCTAAGGTGTCTTGTGATACGCCACGAAGTCTAAGGCGTCACGTGATACGCCACGAAGTCTAAGGCGTCACGTGATACGCCACGAAGGCTAAGGTGTCTTGTGATACGCCACGAAGTCTGATGCGTCACGTGATACGCTACGAAGTCTGATGCGTCACGTGATACACCACGAAGGCTAAGGTGTCACGTGATACGCCACGAAGTCTTGTAGAAGTGTCTAGATGGGCTGTGGACAAAGTTTCGATGCGCCGAGCTGTCGAAGTCCGTCTGAAATATACGTGAGTGATGAACACAATTTGTGGGTTAAAATTCTCAGTTTGTCATTTTTGTACATTAGCTTTGTTTCCTCGTGTTTGGTCACAAATGAACAAAAACTCATTTAGCATATTTCAGACTCGTTCCACACATAAAACCACGATCATTGTAAAGGATTGTAAGGAACGCACAGGCGAAAGGGACCAACATATTGATAAGGTAAAGCAGCCAAACAATATGTTTTGTCATCAAGGACAGTTTCGTGCAGGTGCGCGATATATGGTGGGAACAACTGCCATTTTCACAACTTACATGCACACCCTTTTTAATGATATGCAATGCTTATTCTATATGTTAATGGATGGATCTACACTGCCGTTCAGAGGATGCATCAGTCAGCGTACGCCACACGGGAACGTACGTACCACTGCTTGTACGTACGTCAAAAACAGAAAAGGCCATCACATCACGAGTCGTGCGAAATTGTCTGTCAGACAACATTTTCTATTTTCACATATTTGTGTCATCACAGTTCAAGAATTTCATTTCAGAGTGGTACAGAATTATTATCGTGCGTACAATGGTTAATGGCTCATAACTGATTGAATAAGCGTACAATGAATGCAGACTCTTTCAAGAGGACGGCTAAGTGTGTAGTGATATTCTTGAGTTACCAAAGTTTACATAGAAATGGACAATTTCGTTAACTTCCAGCTCCTAAGATCTTTTGCAGAGGTCGATGATAATGTTCTGTACGTATTTAGAGTGAGAGAGGGACTCCATACGCTGCAATTACTCATTTGCAAGCAAAGCAGAACCAGAAATAATGACGAAATAAAGTGTTAAGCAAAGAAAGTATATTTTTTAACACATAAATCGCAGTCTTCCTCTATACGTCAAAACCACTTATCGGTAGATCTAAATAGTGAAATGTACAGTGTGTACTCATTGCTGGTTTGGCAGTCTGAGTTAAGTAAAATAACAGCATTGCTTTGATAACTCTGTTAGTGCAAATTCTCATGTTTCTCGATTTGACCAAATCGTCGGAACAGGTCACTGGTATAATTGTTTAGTCAAAATAATTTTTCGGCACTTTTTCCTGCCTATACACACATATCTGGCTCTAGATGTATTGGAACACTCATCATTATTTCCGTCTGCACCAGTGAGTAGTTGCAAGGGTCCCTCAGATGTTCGGAACACCTGTTTGCCCCATATGTATGCGTAGTGCCAGGGCATGGTTACAGTAGTTGCAAGGGTCCCTCAGTCCGCACACACTCCTGTTTGCATGATGCGTGCTGCCAGATGGACATTGTCTACATACTGTCTTCAATGAGCACTGGTCCCAATTCTTTCATAATTCTCTCTCTCTCTCTCTCTCTTCCCATCTCTCTCTCTCTCTCCGCTCTCTCCTTGCTCTACTCTATCTCTATCTATGTCTCTCTCCCTTCGCTTCTCTCTTCTCCTCTCTCTCTACTCTCTTCTCCTTCTACTTTTCCTTCCTCTCTTTCTCCCTTTGTTCGTCATTTCTTTCTCTCTGTCTATTCTTTTTTCTTTTTTCTTAACCTCTCTCTTTCTCTTTCTCTCTTTTCCCTCTCTCTCTTCTCCCTCTGTCTTTCTTCTCTCTCTCTCTCTCGCGCTCTCTCTTTCTCTTTCTCTCTCTCACCTTCCTCTCTCTCTCTCCTCTCTCGCTCTCATCTCCTCTCCGTTTTCCCACTGTGTGTGTACGCTCTTCGTTCTTTGCGTCCGTGAGTCCGATCCAGACGGCGTTGTGCTGCAGGTGCAAGCTCTTTGACGACTTTGGCCCAGGAACGTGTTGGTGGCCAGATCTGACACCGTCACCAAGCCGTCCTCCCCTGCCTCCTTGCAGTCCGCCCTGGCCTCGTCCTGTTTATCCTACTGTCGTAGACCCGAACATGTTTGGTTAGACCCACGAAAGGAAGCAGTGGGTCCATGAAGGTTCGCACGTACTCCACGGGTAGGTCCTTTTCCCCCCTATTGGCACCGTGTCACGTCCTACCTTCCGCCCTGTGGGGAGAGAGAGAGGAGAGAAGAGAGAGAGAGAGAGGGACGAAAGAGAGGGGGGAGGGTTAGAGACCGAAACGAGAGTGGGAGATAAGAGAGAGGAGGGGGAGTGAGTAGGAGAGGGGGTTAGGGGGGGGAGGGGGAGATAGAGAGAGGAGAGGAGATAGAGAGAGGGGGGGGGGAGGAGATAGAGAGAGGAGAGAGAGAGAGAGAGAGAGAGGGAGATAGAGAGAGGAGGGGAGAGAGGGAGATAGAGATAGAGAGAGAAAGAGAGAGAGAAAGATAGAGAAATAAAGATAGGAAATAGATAGAGATATAAAGAGAGAGAGAGATAAAGAGAGATATAAAGAGAGAGAGAGAGAAAGGGGAAGATGTAGGGAGAGAGAGAAAGAGAAAGAGAGAGAAAAAGAAAGAGAGAGTAAGAGAGAAAGCGAGAAGATACAGACAGACAGACACAGACACAGACACAGACAGAGAGACAGAAAAAGAGAGACACACTAAATCACAGACAGACACACACACACACACACACACACACACACACACACACACACACACGCACACACACACACACACACACGCCTCCGGTGTACATGTCTTACGTATGTAATGGATGGCCCGTCTCCGGAAAGATGTTTTTACACCCAAAATCTCATTTGTACGTGTTTTATCATATTTCAAGAGACACACTACTTAGCGAGCATCTCTTTGTTGTGCACGCTTTTAGAGTAAAAGAAAGGGTAAACTGCAACTTTACATCTTTGATGGGTAGTCAATTCGCACACCTTTCCCCCTAATCATCGAGCTACTCTGTGAATCACTTCAACGCCGTCTCAACTCCCTGGAGAGCATGCAACCAAGGCTGCACAACTCCCTGCAGAGCATGCAACCAAGGCTGCACAACTCCCTGCAGAGCATGCAACCAAGGCTGCACAACT
>JAWQFJ010012321.1:50000-60000 GCA_034096865.1 Theodoxus fluviatilis
GTGGTAGTGATGATGGTAGCGGTGGTTGCAGCGGCGGCGGTGGCGATGACAAAATTGCGGGAGCAGCTTTCACATGACAAAAGTAGTGAAGTATTCCTTCGTGGACTATGGGACGCTTAGTCTTATCTACGGCGATAAAACATGACTCAAATGCTGCGGCTCAAGGTGTGTTCGTCGACTGTGCAAGCCTGCATTGCAGACGTATGCGCAGTGGGCTGTGCATGGAAGCAGGGACAGCCATGTCCTCACAGTGTCGCCACCTCCTCCTCGCTGTTCTGCTGGGGCTGGGCGTTGGAGGTAGGGAGGAGGTCTGCCTATGTGATTACTTGTTCCTGCTGTGCATGTGGAATGCTGGCCCGTGTGATTACTTGTTCCTGCTGTACATGTGGAATGCTGGCCCGTGTGATGCAGGGATATGAAATGTTCTCACCTGCGCTGCAGCGTCATGGATACCTTCCCCTTCTTTCACGGTCAACCCTCACCCCCAGCCCCCACCCCCTTCACGCCCAATCTGTTCTTCAAGGAACACAAATATCCAGTGGATCTTCCTGCGTTTCGTAAAAGACAAATCGATGGAGAGATGGATTCTCTAACTGTTCATGCTCCAAGGTGTCCCAATGATTTAGGTGAATACTGCTTTTGCAATGGCTACGAAGGCAGATGGCATGTTAAAGTCTATATCTCGCCATATTCCCTCTCCCCCGTGAAATGGCGAGATGGACAACAAGAATCAGCAAGAAAACTGCATGGATGGAGGGAGTTTTTCGGTCTATCAGCCTTTGTAGGCTGTGTAAGGCCACTGAGCACGAAAATCACTGGGATGGTACAGAGTAAGCGCAAACCGAGTCATGATTTCCCAAGATGTTCCCCTCTTACGAGCTGCGTAGGGAGACGCGGTGGGTCTATTCTGACCCCCAACCCACAGGGGGCCTATTCTGACCTCCAACCCACAGGGGGCCTATTCTGACCCCCAACCCACAGGGGGCCTATTCTGACCCCCAACCCACAGGGGGCCTATTCTGACCCCCAACCCACAGGGGGCCTATTCTGACCCCCAACCCACAGGGGGCCTATTCTGACCTCCAAACCACAGGGAGCTTATCAAACGGCAAGTTGTGTGAGATATGCAGATGAGCTAAAAAGTACACTGACGCTTGTTTTCAACAATTTTGCACAATCATGCTTACGTCAAAGGTAAAATATACACTCAATCGTGTACAAACTCTCCAATACCTCAAATAATTGATCTATGTAGCTCCATTAATGTGTGTGTGCAAGTGTGTGTGTGTGTGTGTGTGTGTGTGTGTGTGCAAGTGTGTGTGTGTGTGTATGTGTGTGGGTACAAGTATGTATGTATGTGTACGTATGTGTGTGTATTTCTCTCTCTCTCTCTCTCTCTATCTCTATCTGTGTGTGTGTGTGTGTGTGTGTGTGTGTGCGTGTGCGTGTGCAAGTGTGTGGGTGCAAGTGTGTATGTATGTGTACGTATGTGCGTATGTCTCTCTCTCTCTCTTTCTGTGTGTGTGTGTGTGTGTGTGTGTGTGCGCGTGTGTGTGTGTGTGCGTGTGTGTGTGTGTGTGTGTGTGTGTGTGTGTGTGTGTGAGTGTGTGTGTGAATGGGTTGACTGTTAGGGAGCTATACCTAATTCATAAATTTCCCTTGAAAAATAAAGTTTCATCAATCAATTAATCTATTAATCAATATCTCTCTATGTGTGTGTTTATGCGTGTGTGTGTGTGTGTGTGCGCGTGCGCGCGTGTGTGTTTGTGTGGTTGTCTGTGTGTGCGTGCGTTTTAACGTGCGTATATGCGTGTGTGTGTCTGTGTATGTGTATGTCAATGTGTGTGTATGTGTGTGTTTGTGTGTCTGTGTGTGTGTGTGTGTGCGTGTGTGTAAGTGCGTGTGTGTGTGCGTGTGCGTGCACGCGCGTTTGTCTGTTCGTCTGTCTGTCTCTCAATTTCTTCATAACTATGTTTGTCTCTCTGTCCCTCAGAATCTGTTTCTCAGTGTGTATCTCTCTCTGTTTCTGTGTGTCTGTCTGTGTGTCTGTCTGTGTGTCTGTCTGTGTGTGTCTGTCCGTCCGTCCGTCCGTCCTCCCTCTCTCTCTCTCTCTCTCTCTCTCTCTCTCTCTCTCTCTCTCTCTCTCTCGGAGTCGATCGGTGCACGCGGTGGAGAGCGGACGCAAACCGAGTAGCTCCGTCAGGCAGCGCAGTTTCGTCGTTACTGTGTGAGTTACAGCTGTTCAAAGAACTCTTGTGACAAGCTTGAGACTTGACAACGACAGTGATGTGAGTTTTTTGCATTTATATGAACTCTCCTTTTGTTATTTAACCGAAAGTTTTTGCCGGTAGGATTCTGAACAGAGTGAACTGTACTCAGGCATAGGGCAACCAGCCATGGGTGTGGACGTTACTGTGTACCGGTTGCGAATAGGTCGCTTTTGCGCCTGCTTGAAACCACGAAGCCCTCGGGTGCGCGAGAACCACTACAATCCTGAAGCCAATTGGGATGTGTACACGGATTTCTCTGCACGACTCATCATCTGCACGATTGCCTTGTATGCTATAGTAGGCTATGCGTACTGCTGGCAGGCCATTTTGTCATCTGACTGCATTCGAGGTTTGCGGGGTGCGATGATAGGGAGTCACGTCTGCCTGTTGACTGAGACCCACGCAATGACCACAAAATCTACGGATGTCTCATATGAGTTTGACCGCATGGGCATTATGCTTCTAGGGTGGAATATTGAGTTGAACCCAGGACCTGTGGAACTTGAGGACATTGCAAAGCTGTTGAAGACACAACATGAGGAGCTGAGAGAATCTCTTAGAAAAGAACTAGCAGAGATGATGACCGAAAAGCTTCAGAAAGTGAATGACAACATCAGTACAGTAGTACAGAAGATTACCCAGGTTGAGATAGAAATAGCAGAAATGAACAGAAAACTGAATGATCAGAAAGAAGAAATGGAAAGAATAGAAATGAATCAGGACGAATTGGAGATGCGCATGCAGGAACTTGAAATCAAAGTTGAACAGCAGGACGCCTACAGTCGCCGCGATAATCTACTGCTTCACGGCGTGCCTGAAGAAACTGAGGAAGTTGGAAGGCACGAAGATTGCGTGGCAAAGTTCGTCAACATAGTGAACGAAGTGCTCCCCTCTGCCCTACAAACGTGCGACATCGTGCGTGCACACCGCCTAGGAAAGCGTGCAGCAGGAAAAGCAAGACCTCTCATCGCTCGCTTGCTACGATCTACCGATAAACTGGCCATTCTACAGAAAAGAAAGGAGCTGAAAGCAAAGAAGATTGGTGTGTCTAGCGACCTGACAATAAAGCAGCGCCAAGAGATGCATCAAGCGAAAGAGGAAGGATACTTCGCCTACTTCAAAGGCGGAGTTCTCCACAGGGAAGATAGACACCACCAACCCACCGACCATCGGCCGAACACTCGGTCCTATGCAAGAGCAGCCAGCAGCGGAAGAAGCAGCTAGCGGTGCGGCCCGGCCCCGACTACTACCAGTCAAGATGCGAGAGGTAATGACCCACCTCCTATACCTCCAGCTAATTTTAAATTCCTGTCATGGAATGTTGATGGACTGTTGACCAAGTTTGAGGATCCGGACTTTTCGTCATATATTCAGGGTTTTTCTTTCGTTTGTCTCTGCGAAACATTTGTTGCAACTGTTGACTTGTCTCGAGACTTTGCTGATTTTGCTATACATATTCTCCCAGCCAGAAAATTATCTTCGCGTGGTCGACGATCAGGAGGCATTATCTGCTTAATTCATAGACATTTTGAAAGGTTTTTTGTGCGTTTGGAATGTGAGTATGACTTTGTTGTTTTCAAAATTAGCAAAAGCTTGTTTAGTTTAGATAGAGATATTTTACTGTTCAATGTTTATGTACCACCTGCGGGCTCGCCTTACTATGAAAGTTCAGAGGGAACAAATGGCATTGATACGTTAAACAAATGCATTAGCGATATGTTAGCAATATATGGAGATGTAGGAGTAATCCTTTGCGGAGACTTTAATGCCAGAACAGGAACGAATGCAGTTAGCAATTATGGAAGTTTAGGAGATATGAGGACAAATGTAACGGAGAATACGCGTATCTCCGAAGATGAAACTGTAAATGAATTTGGAAAATCCCTTATTTCTTTGTGCCTTGCCTTTGAACTGACGATTCTCAATGGTTTCGTTGACAAACAAAATTCTTCGAAATGTACTTTTATTGCTTACAATGGAAGCAGTGTCATTGACTACTTTATTGTCTCAGACGATGTTCTTACCTTATGCTATTCACTTAAAGTTGAGAACACTATTTTATCACATCATATGTGCATAGAACTAGAATTGTTTTGCGAAGGTGCTTCTTCGTGCCCCAATGTCACTACCTTGAAAAATGTATTACAGACAAAGATTATCTGGGATAGCAATTTTTCGGATATGTATTTATCTAATTTACTTGAAAAGCTCCCCACTATGGAAAACGTGATAAGTGAAGAATGTGATGTACATGAAGCAACCAATACGCTGACAGAGGCTGTTGTAACTGCTGCTGACTTCCTTAAGAAAACCATTACTTACAAACCTTTTTCGAACAAAAATCGTTGGTTTGACAAAGAATGCTACATCTTCAGAAGAAAATTAAGAAATATCTTTCGATGTTATCAGTCTTGTCACTCGAAAGAAGATAGACAAAGATATATACAGGAAAGAAATGAATATAAGCGACTGTTAAGGTGTAAGAAAGCAGACTACCTACATGGCGTAACTACTTTAATTTCAAGGCATGTAAAAGACCCCAAAATATTCTGGAGGCAACTAAAAACACTCGACAGTAGATATAAAGCCCCCTCTGGTATTGACTCCCGTGTTTGGAGAGAACACTTCGAAAGTAGTTACGAAACAACGCATGATGAGCATGTAATAGAAGGGGAGACAACTGTATCACGCGATTTTGGGCACGGGGAGATGCTCGATGCAGAGATTACTACTTCAGAGATAGCGGATGGTTATCTCGACGAAGTTGAGCACAAATTCGGCTATGTCTGATCTTGTATGCAGAGGTAGGGCTGCAGTGTCTAGAATTACTAAGATATTGAGAAGGCTTACACATGTAACCCCAGATGTATTTTTCAGGATTTTGGACTCGCAAGTTCAACCAATACTTTTATATGGCTCTGAAGTATGGGGCTTGGAGGATACACAAATGATCGAAACTGTACATTTACAAATGCTAAAACAATATCTCAATGTCAGTGCAAGAACACCTAATGCTATGATCTATGGTGATACGGGAAGGCATCCGCTACATATCAATACTGTGATAAGATCTATTAAGTACTGGCTAAAAATACTGAAAATGGACGAATGTAGATACCCACATATGGTATACAAGTCAATGTTGGGTAAGCTTGATAGTCATAATTGGGCTTCGAAAATTCGGGATATCCTAATGAAAAATGGGTTTGAGAATGCACGGATGGATAAAAAAAGTGGTTAATGAGCGCAACTTTCTACAAACACTCAAAGAAAAATTGATAAAAAGATTTATTGCCAGTTGGAAGTATGACTTGAATAGGAGCAATCGTTTTATATTGTACAGAGAATTTAAAACAGACTTTGGGACTGAAGCTTATCTATATACTCTGAACCGGAAAGTTTTCAGAGATGTCTGGATACGTTTTCGATTTGGCATTAGCGAAATGACGGTTCACAAACAGAGATATAATAAAGATGAATACCAAATTATATGTCCAGCTTGTCACGAAAAAGATGAAGATGAACAACATTTTGTCCTGTACTGCCCTGCTTTTGAAGATATTCGAATGAAATATATAATCCATATGTGCAATGTAAGGATATAGAGCCTCTTGTCCAGCTGCTCTCTGTAAAAGAGACTGGTCCTATGCGTGCTGTCAGTACTTATTTGTACTATGCGTTCAAAAGAAGAGCGGAAGCTACTACTGACTCAGAGATAAATGACGCGCTTACTGTATAATATGCATTCTGTGATGCCGAAGCGGAGCTCTCACTGTATAGTGTGGAAACGCTCTCTCTCTGTAATTGTTTTTGTACAGAAAACACGTGTTGAACATATCATGTACTATTACTGATTGTAATGGGCCAATGGCCTACACAATAAACTATTTGTTCGTTGTTCGTTCTCTCTCTCTCTCTCTCTCTCTCTCTCTTTCTCTCTCTCTCTCCTCCCTCCTTCCCTCCCTCCCTCCCTCTCTCTCTCTCTCTCTCTCTCTCTCTCTCTCTCTCTCTCTCTCTCTCTCTCTCTCTCTCTCTCTCTCTCTCTCTCTGCGCCCCTCTCCCTCCCTCCCTCTCTCCCTCTCCCCTTTCTCTTTCTCTCTCTCTCTCTCTCTCTCTCTCCCTCTCCCCTTTCTCTTTCTCTCTCTCTCTCTCTCTCTCTCTCTCTCTCTCTCTCTCTTAGGATAATGCTAAGTCGTGCCGAGGAGAACCTAACTTCATGTGTGAACACGTCGGTAAAATTAATTACAGAGGCCCTACTCCAAACAATTGAATGTAAGCGACACACCTTCTGGTCATCTGGTCAAGTAGAGCATAAAAATGCTGACTGGTACGACCAGGACTGCAAAACAGCTAAACATAGGGCCAAAAAGGCACTTTCAGCCTACGAAAGAACAAATACGACGGCAGAGAAAACGGATTATATAAAATGTAGAAATGATTACAAGAAACTAATCCGCGAGAAGAAAAAAGAACATCAATGTAAACTCCGAAACTTTCTGATGGAAAATTTATATAACTGATAAATTCTGGTCAATCATACGAAAGAAATCCAGAAAAAGGGCAAAACTACCCGATATACAAATAGAAACATGGAAACAATACTTTAAAAATCTGTTCAACTATGACAAAGAAAGCACTGATATCACCTTAGACAGTGAAAGTGTTCACGATGACATGCTTGACTCACCGATAACAAGCCAGGAAGTTGACATGGCAATAGCTAAATTAAGACGTGACAAAGCCCCAGGGCTTGACGAAATCCCAGGAGAACTGATCAAACTAGCTAAAAAGCTCTTAGTCCCCTATTTCGTACAACTGTTTAACAAGATATATGATACTCAGACATTTCCTGATGAATGGAGCAGATCAGTAATTGTACCAATACACAAAAGTGGAAGCACAGTTGACCCTTCTAATTACAGAGGAATCTCCTTACTAAGTATCGTAAGTAAGGTATTTACCTTCGTGCTAACAAGACGATTGCAAAATTGGATGGATGAAAACAATAAGCATTGTATAGAGCAAGCTGGGTTCAGGAGGGAGCACTCTACCATTGACCACATATTTACACTGCACGCTATGATATCTAAGAATGTATACGGTGGAGGAAGAGGGAAATTTTATGTTGCTTTCATTGACTACACAAAAGCATTTGACTCTTTGGAACGGCCACATCTATGGCAGGCATTGGATAAAGCAGGTATTTCTACGAAATTTATTAACATGCTAAAAGCAATGTATGATACAGTACAAACATGCGTAAGATGGGAGGATAGCATTTCTGACTTTTTTGAATGCCCCATTGGAACAAAGCAAGGTTCCTCTGAGAGTCCGACACTATTCTCACTATACATCACCTCCATTGCAGACTATGTCCGCAAACATGGTAGACATGGTGTGCAAATGCAAAATGGTCGAGAGGAAATCTTTCTTCTGATCTTCGCAGACGATATTGCACTACTGTCTACAACCCCGGTAGGTCTACAGACACAAATAGATAACCTTATACATGCATCTGAACAAATTGGCCTCAAAGTTAATATTACCAAAACAAAGGTCATGGTATTTCGGAGAGGAGGATTCCTCACCCAGAGAGAAAAATGGTACCTAAACGGTTCTAAACTAGAAGTCGTAAACTCTTTTAGATATCTTGGTTACACATTTACGACTAGACTATCAAATTCAGGAGCATTAGACAGCGCAACCACAAAAGCCAAACAAAAAACAGTTTCATTACTAAAGATGCTAAGGACTCTCTACAGTCACACGCCAAAATTATACTTCAAAATGTTTGACGCCCAAATCCAACCGTTGTTGTTATATGCATCAGAATTGTGGGGACTGCAGGAACATTCAAATATAGAAAAAGCGCACATGTTTGCTTGCAAAAGATTTCTAAAAGTTGACGTGAAGACACCAAATCATCTTGTATATGGTGAAACAGGAAGGTTTCCCCTAAAAATCAATAGCACTATTAGGGCCATTAAATATTGGCTTAAACTACAAAACATGCCAAATGACAGATTACCTAAGCAAGCACTCCTTATGCTGTCAAGCGCAACTATCCCCAATGAACGAAACTGGTTGAAGTCTGTCAAAGATTGTCTCTGCGAATCAGGTTTTGCCTACATATGGTACAACAAAGGGACTAATAACGAAAGAAACTTCCTGAAAAACCTTAAGATTAGACTCCAAGACTGCTATAGACAGAGATGGCATTGTAAGATTACTGAAAGTGAACGTCTGATATTGTACAGTACCTTCAAAAATACGTTTGAATGTGAAAAATATCTTAGTACAATAAACATAGCAAAATTTAGAGTTGCACTCACACGCTTCAGGTTGGGAGTACACGGACTTAATGGAAACAAGTTATATAGAAGAGAAGAGATGAAATGTCCATTTTGTAATGATAACACGGAGGATGAAATGCATCTCTTGATGGTGTGCCCCACATATGAAGACCTGAGGGAAAAGTACATCAAAAGATACATCAAATTTATGAATACACAAGGTTTCGTATTCTTGATAGATGGACATGGGTACATAAAAACAAAACACGTCGCCATGTTTTTACACTACGCTCTCAACCGACGTCAAAGACTTCAAGAGGGACATGTTGGGCAAGTAAGATAATTATGTATCATGGGTTTTAGCAGATAATTAGTTACCATTGTAAAGAATAAACAAAGCAACTGATCCAAGGGTATTGAGTACGTCATCTACCATTATGTTGTAAATGATCCGGGGGAAAATTACAATGCTGTTTTCATTGTATATTGTACGACAAAATTGTTGTTTACCGATTGAAGTACTTTTGCTGTAATGAAGAACCTTCAACGAATGATGCGAATGTAAAATGTTGTGACGGGCCGTCGGCCTTACAATAAAGTTTCAAAGTCAAAGTCTCTCCCCCCCCCCCACAGGGGAGATCTTTGCGGATGTTGTGACACTTTTGTCTACCACACCAGCAGGACTTCAAACTCAGATAGACAACCTTGCGTGTGCGTCTAAATGAATTGCTCTGGAAATCAATACAGATAAGACCAAAGTCATGGTTTTCCGGAGAGGAGGGCACCTAGCACAAGGTGAAAAATGGTTCTTAAATGGAAAACAACTTCATGTAGTGAATAGCTATAAATACCTGGGTTATACGTTTTCTACTAGACTCTCAACATCAGTATCCTTAGACAGCCTGGCTACTGCAGCAAAACAAAAAACAATGCATCTGTTTAAAATGATGTAAAACCTTAAGAATATGAAACCTAGATTATTTTCCGTCTCTATGACGCACAAGACCAGTTTCCTTACTATACGCGGCAGAGATATGGGGTCTTGAGGAACATAAAAGTGTGGGAAAAGCTCACCTGTTTGCTTGTAAACGCTTTTTAAATGTGGACTACAGAACACCTAACAGTTTGGTTTATGGAGAAACAGGAAGGTTTCCACTTGCCATAAACAGTGCAATGAGAGCAATAAAGTACTGGCTAAAACTTACTAAAATGACCGATGATAGGCTACCCAGGCAAGCCTACCTCATGTTATCTAACACAAAGATCCCAGATGACCTAAACTGGGTTGCCTTGGGCAAAGGCTGTTGTTATTTGTTGACTCCAGCCAAAAACCAAGGCTACAGCAAAACGTTGTCATGTTACTGTTATGTGGGGATTATCTTTAGCTATGGTAAGCTCCTAATATAACAACTGGCATTCTCTGGAGACAGAAATCAA
>JAWQFJ010012321.1:65000-69485 GCA_034096865.1 Theodoxus fluviatilis
CCCTTGCTTTGCTCGCATAGCAGCACCAATCACCCTTGCTTTGCTCGCATAGCAGCACCAATCACCCTTGCTTTGCTCGCATAGCAGCACCAAGTCCCTTGCTTTGCTCGCATAGCAGCACCAATCACCCTTGCTTTGCTCGCATAGCAGCACCAATCACCCTTGCTTTGCTCGCATAGCAGCACCAAGTCCCTTGCTTTGCTCGCATAGCAGCACCAAGTCCCTTGCTTTGCTCGCACAGCAGCACCAAGTCCCTTGCTTTGCTCTCATAGCAGCACCAATCACCCTTGCTTTGCTCGCATAGCAGCACCAAGTCCCTTGCTTTGCTCGCATAGCAGCACCAAGTCCCTTGCTTTGCTCGCATAGCAGCACCAAGTCCCTTGCTTTGCTCGCATAGCAGCACCAAGTCCCTTGCTTTGCTCGCATAGCAGCACCAAGTCCCTTGCTTTGCTCGCATAGCAGCACCAATCACCCTTGCTTTGCTCGCATAGCAGCACCAAGTCCCTTGCTTTGCTCGCATAGCAGCACCACGTCCCTTGCTTTGCTCGCATAGCAGCACCAAGTCACTTGCTTTGCTCGCATAGCAGCACCAAGTCCCTTGCTTTGCTCGCATAGCAGCACCAAGTCCCTTGCTTTGCTTGCATAGCAGCACCACGTCCCTTGCTTTGCTCGCATAGCAGCACCACGTCCCTTGCTTTGCTCGCATAGCAGCACCAAGTCACTTGCTTTGCTCGCATAGCAGCCCCAAGTCCCTTGCTTTGCTCGCATAGCAGCACCAAGTCCCTTGCTTCGCTCGCATAGCAGCACCAAGTCCCTTGCTTTGCTCGCATAGCAGCACCACGTCCCTTGCTTTGCTCGCATAGCAGCACCAATCACCCTTGCTTTGCTCGCATAGCAGCACCACGTCCCTTGCTTTGCTCGCATAGCAGCACCAAGTCCCTTGCTTTGCTCGCATAGCAGCACCAATCACCCTTGCTTTGCTCGCATAGCTGCATCAATCATCCTTGCTTTTCTCGCATAGCAGCACCAATCATCCTTGCTTTGCTCGCATAGCAGCACCAATCATCCTTGCTTTGCTCGCATAGCAGCACCAATCATCCTTGCTTTTCACGCTTAGCAGCACCAAGTCTCTTGCTTTGCTCGCATAGCAGCACCAAGTCCCTTGCTTTGCTTGCACAGCAGCACCAATCACCCTTGCTTTGCTCGCATAGCAGCACCAATCATCCTTGCTTTGCTCGCAAACAGCACCAAGTCCCTTGCTTTGCTCGCATAGCAGCACCAATCACCCTTGCTTTGCTGTCACGGTTGTAGGAGAGAAGGCAACGTGGAAGAACTTCCATGGAGGCATCAGCTTTCTGCACAGTTTGGAGGACTGCGTGGTGATGGAGCGGGAGTACCACTGGCAGTGGGCAGACGCGAACTGCCACTTCCTCTTGCAAGTTCACGGGTACATCTGCGAATTTGGTGAGGCGTTGCTTTGTTTCTGTTCAGTTCATTACCTCTCACAGGGAGGTTATATTTTACCTCGGTTCGTTAATTAATGAGCTAAATACCTCAAAAAGCTCAACACGGATCCTTATGAAATTTGATGGAAAGTTAGAGTTATCAAAAAACAACACAATCCATTAATTTTTTGACGTTATACGTTATCTCATTTTGAAATTACGACCAAAAGGAGAAATTATACTGCCAAATACGAAGTTGATGATGTCAAAATATCGATGACATCGTCGCAGATGTTCGGCACTCAGAAACTGCTGTTACTAGTTTCAGCCACAAAAACTAATACACTTGGTAGCTTCAGGCCATTCTAGTCCACTAGAGACTTCGCCTGCCGGAAACAGAGTCTCTAGAACAGTTCATATCACGTGATGGAACTAATCTGTCTGGAATATTCATAAGGAGGTCACAAGAGAGGCTTGTGGGATAGCCCTCTGCTCCCTGACATACGCCGTTAAAGTAGAACTTTCTAAGACTCTTTCGCACAAAACTCATAAATTACGCTTGTTGAGGCAATACACCAGCGTCTATTCGATAAAATAAAATGTTTGTGTTGAAATGGAAACAAGTTTGGACATCTGAAGGATTTCTGTAAAAAGTGGGGCGGAAATAGTATCCGGAGCGAACTAGTTTTAGCGCAATGCTGTAATGCGAAGGGTCAAGTCTATTACGCATTCATCGCAAACTACGCCAGAACTGACTCTGGTTCACGGAATGGCTTCAGGCCTGGCTAGCAGAAAATCCTGGCTGAATTAGCGATACAGGTCATGGAAGTGTTATTTTGGTTTCCTTGGTGGAAGTTTGAGCTCTCAGAGTGCTTTCATGGTTGCTATGAAACGAGAAATGCAGCGATTCGCTATTTTCATGAAAGTTATTTACATTTCCTTCCATTCTTCTCTCGCAAAAACCTACACCTTCGCAAAGAAATGGGTGATTTGTATTATGCACTGCACAGTAGTTACTTGAAAGATGACTCGCTGCGAAACCCTGAGTGATACGCACGTTTAAAAGTACAATCACATGAAGAGCAATTTCATTAGTTTGATAGCATATGGGTCACGACCTTTTCTCAGCAGAAGCATATCAGCATATCACTGAAAGCCCAGCATTTATGCAATCCAAGGTGATGAGATAGTTATCAAGCTGCTACTGACACCTGTGGCACTCTTTGTTCTAATCAAGTAAGAAAGATGGCGCCGGCCGGTCAGGGCGAGAAGATGATGGCTCTTTTGTTTGGTCTGTACCTAGTATGTATGGTGATCGAGAGAGCTAAAAGTGTGCATGTATATAGCAGAGACGATCTTCTTCGCATCCGTGACAACTTTGACTGCAAGTACGTACCTAACCTCTTGGTTTGGCCCGATGAGGCTCGACAAACACACGGCGGTTCAAAAACTCACGGCGATTCAACCGCGGGCGCACGGGCTTTTTCAAATTCTGCACATCGCCGGCGTCGATCTCGACGCAAGAGAGGCAAGCGTGCTGGATTACTGGTATGCTTCAGGCAACGTTCCAACCGCCCTCCTCTCCCTTGCATCTTCCTCTCCAATGTAAATTCCCTCGACAACAAAAGAGATGAATTTCTGTATCTATTGAAAACTCAATGCAACTATGCTGTATGTTCTGTCTTCTGCTTCACTGAAACGTGGCTTCGCCCTTCCATGCCTGACTCCACCTACGCGACGAATCCCACTACCGCCGGGAAGTCGACTGCTTGGTGTCGTGGTGTGATGAGAACAGTCTGGAGCTGAACACCACCAAGACCCAGGAGATGATCGTTGACCTGAGGAAGAATCCGACTCCTATCGATCCACTGATGATCGGCGGCCAGGCCATCGAGATCGTGGACTGTTTTAAGTTCCTCGGCACGCTCATCTCCTCTGACCTCAGTTGGGGCAACAACATTGACGGCATCCATAGGAGTGCCCAGCAGCGGCTGTATTTCCTGAGGCAGCTCAAGAAGTTTGGGCTGTCTCCGGAGATCATGCTCCAGTTCTACCGTGCTGTGGTGGAAAGTGTTCTCACCTTCTCCATCTGTGTGTGGTTCGGAGGTGCCACCCAACAGCAGAAAGACAAGCTGGAGCGTGTCGTGCGCGCTGCTGGCGGGATCATCGGCCGTGACCTGCCCTCCCTAGCCTCTATCTACGCCCAGCGCATAGTGCGCAAGTCCCGAAAGATTGTGGCGGACCCCTCCCACCCTGCTTGTCCCCTCTTCCAGCTCCTTCCCTCTGGCCGTCGTTTCAGGTCCCTCAAAACGCGCACATGCCGTTTCCAGAACTCGTTCTTCCCCACGGCGATGACGGAGCTCAACGCTGTCCAGAACCCCCCCAGGCAGCTTTGCCGCCGCTGATCCTGTCGGCGGTGCGCACACACTTCTCCACATCTGTGACAGTGACACTTTCTCTTTTGCGCTTCCTCTGGGACATATGGACTGCTACTGAGTGTAGTGGGGGGGGTGGGGGGGTGGGGGGAGAGTTGGTCTTCTTGTAGCTTTCACTTGTGCAGGGCTGTTTTTGTATTGTTCTATTGTATACTTTTATGTGGTGACGGGGGGGTGGGGGGGGGGGGGGGGGGGGGGGTACGTCTTAGTGGTCGTGTCTCTGTCCATATGTATTATTTATTGTCTTTATGTATTCGTCAGTCACTTAAAAGGGGGGGGGGGGTATTATTCTTAGTTTGTACCTCTTTTGTCAACAGTTCTTAAACAGTAACTTTAACTGTTCATTGTATATTGCCCCATTTACCAGTTAACCCTTTGGTTCCAGGTGCAGTCTTATCTCTTGTCTGTGTGCAGCTGCGTGTGTGGCGTGAGTGAGGTACATGGGGTAATGTCCATATGTTTTTTGTATAAACGGCGTGTTAGGGTGTGTAAGCGATGCGTGCGTTTGGCTTTTTGTTTTGTTTCTTTTAGCCTTCATCACTTAGTTTTCCTCGTGCTCGTTTTTTAAATGATGTCACTTGGCGAAATAAATTACTGTGAACTGT
>JAWQFJ010012322.1:0-7500 GCA_034096865.1 Theodoxus fluviatilis
ACACCAGGAATTCTGGAGAGAGAGCATTTTCAAAGGCAGAACCACAACTGTGGAATGGCCTTCCAGTGAAGCTCCGAAAATCAACATCGCTTCTGACATTTAAATCCTGCCTGAGGACTTAAACTTTGTCTGTGTCGAGCGCCTCGAGCATGCCCAGGGGCGTGAGATTGGCGGTATAGAAGAGCCAATACAAACACACACACATACAATCAGTGACCGTGAATATATTAGCATGTATGTGAGGCCGGATACGGCGACGAATATTCATGAACAGACGATTGAAATAGCTATGTAGAAAGAAGAAATATGTTGTCCCAGCCTGAAAAAGTACATGAGACACTTCGTCACAAAATGAGTTGAATGCGCACTTAGGACGATCTGTGTGTGCAGGGAACAAAGGGGGCAAGGTTTCGAGTTATTGTTTCGGATATTGTGACCGCTTTTGTCTCTATTGGCCCCTCTTCATTGTAAAAATACAAGTCTTATTGCCGAAATAAGCTATCGTAAATATGTAGTTGTTACTGATATCAAGTGATTGATCTTTCCCATAAAACAATCTCTGGCCTTTTAGCAAGATTTGAGTCCGCTTGATGAGCTATCAGTTTCTGTGTTAAGAATTGAGCTCTGCGACCGAGTGGTTAGCGCGATTTATATGCGGTTGCTTGTGGCTAGTAAGTGCGGTGTTCGAAGCTACGCTGTTCCCAGAGTTGCATCCGTGAGCAAAACGCTTAAATCACTTTGCTTCTCCCCACTCAGGAGTAAAACCGGAAACCCGTGAGGGCTGCTACATGGTACCTTGTAGTACGATTAACCCATGCGTGCGGTTTTGAACGAGCATCTCCCCAGGGAGTGGGGTTGATGCCGAACCTGATTGTGTACGTCTTTTCTCTCTGTCGCTGTGTTCGTTGTCAGGTGCCAGCGAAGCACTGATCAAGTGGCCAGGTGATTAGGGGGTAGAGCGGAAACAGTTTCAGACCCAGACGTGGATGATAAGTCACAATGTAAAAACCACACGTTTACTTTTCAAGTCATGCTATTTCGTGCAAAGTATTCATACTATCTTGACCTGCACAACTGAAAACATAAGGGTTTTTCACGAAAGTAGTCATAGTTGAAAATTTAATAAATGCAACGAGTTATGAATGATGACGGGTCACACCTGTCAACAACACTGTATCATGATGGAGGATCACACCTGTCAACAACACTATATCATAATGGAGGTTCACACTTGTCAACAACACATATCGTGATGGAGGATCACACCTGTCAACAACCCTATATCATGATGGAGGGTCACACCTGTCAACAACACTATATCATGATGGAGGGTCACACCTGTCAACAACACTATATCATGATGGAGGGTCACACCTGTCAACAACCCTATATCATGATGGAGGATCACACCTGTCAACAACCCTATATCATGATGGAGGATCACACCTGTCAACAACCCTATATCATGATGCAGAATCACACCTGTCAACAACAGTATATCATGATGGAGGATTACACCTGTCGACAACACTATAGCATGGTGAAGACATTGCATATACGATACCAATGCTGTTTATTCAGAGTTTCATGTCCTTTAGTTGTTTTCTGCTTTTCTTCTGCACTTTCTGGGGAGAGTTTTCGTGTAACTCTGATCTTCTTTTGCATCTTCCATTAGCAAACAATTCTTTTAAAATATCTCTGTTGAGAAACTTACATAGCACATAGCGTCTCTGGGGCTATTGTCTCCGGGGGGACACTCGCACGTCATTCCAAGAGAATTCTGCACGGTCTGCCCTGCTGGGATGATCTCTCCAGAATTTGGATCGAAGCAGTCATACCCTGTAATGTCAGGCAGAACAATGTCGTTGAACGATACTTGGATGCATGAAGCCCTTGAGAGTGTCCTGTGATGCTTCTTCCTCGAGCTCTCACTCCTTGGAACCCTGTTACTTCTGATTCTCTTCCTCACGCAGCTGCTATTCTTAACCACACTCCTGCTCCGCCTGCTCAGCTTCGTCCCCCTGCTTTGATCCCAGTCTGTCTACTTTTGTTTGTGCCACTTTGCTACTTTTATCGCACAGTTCCAAGGCTGCATTACTTGCTACTGCTTCTGCTCCTGCATCACTCTCTTTCCCTCCTCCTCCTCCTCCTCCTCCTCCTCCTCCTCCTCCTCCTCTCCTCCTCCTCTCCTTCCTCCTTCCCCTCCTCCTCCTCTCTTCCTCTTCCTTCCCTCCCCCTCCCCCCCCCCCCCCTCCCTCCCCCCTCCTCTTCCTCCGTCCTCTCTTCCTCCTCCTCCTCTCCTCCTCCTGTCTCCTTCTCTCATCCTCCTCCTCCTCCTCCTGCCTGCATTCCTCCTTCCTCCTCTCCTCCTCCTCCTCTCCCTTTTCCCTCCTCCTCCCTCCCTCCCTCCTCCCTTCTCCTCGTCTTCCTGCAGAACATTCTCCTCCTGCTCCTTTTTCTCTGCCTCCTCTTTCAATGATACGTGTCCCAATCTAAAAATAAATAAATTTTGCACTCGTTTCGCTACGAAGATAAGATGTACAATTTTTGTAAAAGAGTAAGCTTAAGTGACATGATGTGTGGCGCCAATCAACTTAGCCTAGAGAGACCAGTGTTTCCTATTCACCTCTGTGTTGCAAGGTTTTCTTAAAATAAACAAACAACTCAACTGAGAAGATGCTTTGCATTTGGATGCATTGTATTGTATTGCACTGCATTGTATTGTATTGATTTATTGTATTGTACTGTACTGTACTGTACTGTATTATAACAAAAAAATGAAAGTCATGGTAACACAGGATCTCCATACCACGCACCAAACTAGTGCAATGGATTGCAAGTGACAAACTTCGACGAACTCACCGTAGGGACATGTGGGACAACAGCCTGGGCCGGAAGTGACGCTGTTGCTGCAGAAAGGCATCATGCACAAAAGAGGATGGCACTCCGGTCCGTGCACCGTGCACTCACACGGCATGCAGCCGTACTGCCACGTGTCCCCAAAGTTGTAGACATTGCCGTCCTGACCCAGACAGGTTGGAGTAGTGGGTGGAGGCTCCGTTGATGTTACTGTAGTAGTATGTGGTGGATGGTGATAAAAAGAAAGACAGCCCACACTTACAATTGTATAGAGGTGTGAATGACAAATGAAGGGACTGGTTACAGAATGCAATGAACGTGAATAAGAGCCAGAGCCTTACGTCTATGACTGCCTGGCGTAGCACTCATTCCTGTGAAGAACCTGCTGAGCATCTACGCTGCCTCTGGGTTCCAACTATGCAGATACCAAATATAACTTAAGCCAAAGTTGCTTGATGCCCCGGTCATCAGCTGGAACCCCTGGCTGCCGGACTTTTAGGGCCTGCACCAGTGACTCACCAAGGGCAGCACCGACTATTTGTTGCGGCTGCCTGGTGGGATCAGAAAGGGTCAGACTATTCGGATCCGACCATAAGTTCAAACCACTCTGGAAGCTCGAGCCTAACCCGCATACAGCAACTACTAGGTCGTCAAACGCCATATCCAGGGCTCTCCTTGTCCTCCTCCCCCTTCCATCCTTCCTTCCCCCCCGTCCTCCTCCACCCCCCATTGGGTTACAGTTTTCACAAGAGAGAGTGTCTGAAAGCAGTTTGTTGAGGTCCATTAGGACAAAAAGTTTTAAATGAATATTTAGTCTTTCATTGTTTGAATGTGAACCATCAAAGTGAAAGAAGTAAACGCAGGTGACGAGCTCCACGGAAAACTGATGATCAAGCAAGTTTGTTCCAGTCGTGCAAAAATAAGAAAATCTCGATATAATCATGTACAAATGGCACTGTAGTTTGTTGTAGTAACATTCGTTGGAGAAGTTCACATAATCCATAGACTATATTCAATTGCAATGAATTATCATGAGTTTGTTTCCGTTGTTAGGGGGAAGAGCGCTCTTCTGAGTCATTTTTTTCTAAACATCCATCTGCTCAAAATAGGAGAAAATGCATCAACAGAGCAAAACAGCTGACAAATATTTCACTGCTTCGGACAAAAAGAATGCTAACACAAGAACTGACACCGATGCAGCTGAGCAAAGCAACGCAGAAAAAAGCAGCTAATGAACATACCTTCTGGACAGGTGGGGCAGCAACCTGGGCCGTCGGTGACGTAGTTCTCGCACTGCGGGGGTTGACAAGGCAGGGGGTAGCACTGCTCGCCTTGGTCCGTGCATTGGCAAGGCATGCATCCATAATGCCACCACTCTCCAAAGGCGTGGACATTCCCGTCTTGACCCGCGCACGTCATAGGGGCAGGGGGTGCGGGTGTCCTTGGTCCTGAGTAGCCTACCAGAGTGTAGTCAAGGATGCGTGGTGAATGGACTACTACTTGAATTCGCATTATAAAGGCGATGCACGTTGATGCAGGTGGGATGGCATCTGACTGAAGTAGTTCTTGATGTACGGTGATCATTTGACATTAAAATATGTTTTGAGTGTAGCAGAGTACAAGTTTGTAGAAACATTTCCACATTTCTGAGAAAAGTTGACAACGTACAAAATGGAGGTAACGAAAGAAAATTAGCATTTCTCGTTTTATGGATACTTCTTTATGTCGAGAAAAGCAAATGACAGGTGAAAACCCATCAAGGAATGTGGTTCTATGCGCCATATTCACACACCGGAGAAACGGAATGCTCATTATTACGTAGAGTATGATGTGGAAAACAGTCAGTTTGTTCTCTTAGTGGTCCATTTGAAACCCTGATTAAGGTTACATTACATAATATTGTGAAAGGACTTTTCTGATGAAAAAGTGAATGTAATTATTGCTGAGTCACATGAGACTCATGACTGGAAGACATTGTGTTTGGGTGCGAGTAACGACTCAGAACATAGACTGGCGCACATTCCATTGGTCAGCGTAGACAGTCTTGTCCCAGAGGATAGTTTTAGAGTGTCCTGACAGATAATTACATGTATATGTCCAAAATCGGTTGTGGCTATACATGTGGAGCCCAAACGGAGTGACAATGCTTGCAATAGGCTGTGAGAACACATGTCTATTTCAATAGGCAAAGAGCTTGACTGACGTCATTGCGTTCATTTGTACGAGCATGAAAATGTACAGACTCAGTGCACACTAGCAGGACGTTTAGACAGGTGCGTGAGAATAGCGGAGGAGCTCACCGTTCGGACAAATGGGGCAGCAGCCTGGGCCCTCAGTAGTGTAGTCATCGCAGGGTGGGGGTGCGCAGGGGAGGGGGTAGCACTGTTCCCCTTTCTCTGTGCACTCGCAGGGCATGCAGCCGTACTGGTACGTCTCTCCCAGCGTGTGAAGCTGGCCGTCCTGGCCTTTGCAGGTGACTGGAGTGGGATTTGAGATGCATGAAGAAAGAGAATGTCAGTTACTGTACTAATGCTACATGTGGATAACAGAAACAATTATCATGCTGTCGCGGCTCAGCTTCACACTTCTTTCCTATAACGGGCCTCCTATTCGTTTGAACGTTCTACAGAATCAGTCGAAGTCATTCTAATGGCTAGAAGACTGTACCGGAGCTTGGCATACCTGGCCCCACGAGGCATTAAAAGATTTCATGAGTTACCAGTCAATGTGACTAGGATAATCTTCTCAACACCAAATGTTCATTAATTGGGTATTCACTAAAACGGGGCTCTGAATGACTAAGAACTAGCGATAGTGTTCCCTTACATTGCATCTTTCACATTCACACACACGCGCGCGCGCAAAACTGCGCTTGCATTTTGGATGATGTGTGAGTAAATGAAAGTAGTATATAGCTTTGTACCAGTCGTGTTTAATTTGTCGTTATATATGTCAACCTGGAAATTACAAGAAAATCGTGTTTAACAGATGACATTAACAAGGCTTCATTTGAAAGGCGGGTAACATGCAGATGGGGAATCTGATAAAAGGTCAGTAATACTGAAGACAGGCAAATGCATAGAGCAAATGACTAATAATTCTTTTCAATTATTAACTTTGGGAGCGAAAAAGCTTATTAGTCTACTTTCGATAGCGCAAGTGACAAATGGTGGAGAGCTAGAGAACCTACCTTCCGGACATATGGGGCAGCAGCCGGTACCGTTGGAGACGAAGTTGTCACAGGTGATGGGAGCGCATCTGGGAGAAACACACATTTCCCCTTGCTCCGTGCACTGGCATTGCATGCAGCCATACTCGTAGCTCTCTCCAAGCTTGTGCAGTTGGCCGTCCTGGCCTTTGCAGGTCCCTGGCTCTGCAGCAGTAGGAGGGATGCATGAAGAGAGTGGACTGCCGATTACTGCCCATATGGGAATATGGACAAGGCGAGAGCCATAAAAAAGACACTGGGGACTTTTGTACACCTCTCCCCTTGCTCTGTGCACTCAAAGGTAAGACAATCATACTCGTAACTCTCTCCAGCTATGTGGAGCTGGCCGTCCTGGCCTTTGCAAGTGAATGTTGGCACTGCAGTGATATTTGGGATGCATGAGAATAGAGACTTGTCATCCAGGCACGCAAGTGGAAATCACATAACACCAACATATTCTGGTCTGGTATTGTCTGGTCAGGAGGAATAGAGAGAGCATGGAGGCTGATATTGAGGGCCGTGAAATGTCTAATGACTGGACTCAAAACCATAGAAAGTATTACACCATAATCTGTGGTCTGACAAAAAGAGAACAGTTACAAGAAGGAACCTTGAAGTTGCGTTTGCATCTGGAGCCATCATTTCATTTCACTGTCCAAGACAAACATCTAGATGTGAAGACGTAGTATTCGGCATACCAAGTTCCAAGTGGGGAGGGGAGGTGGGAGCCAACATTCGTCAAACAACATAACTTGGTTCATCATTTCATCGACATAAAACTTGCATGAACCCAACCAATCCCTAAAATACTTGGAATGTAAAGAGAGGAAGTGGTACTGTCCCTAACATTGCAACATACACATATGAAGCGAATGTTCATCACGCTGGCAGTTATGCAGATGAGAGATGAACGATAAAGTCCAGAAAATGCATAGGTTTGTAATGAAAAACATCATTGTGAGAATCTAAAGAGAATCTTGCGATGTGATGAAGGAGTAGTTAGGTGTCACCAAAGAACCTGGCATCATTCAGATGTAGAATGCGCTAAACAATCTTATCCGTTTCAAGTAGAGGAACAGTTAGGAGAATGCACCATCATTTAAAGTTACAATACCCCCCGATAAATGAATAAATAATAAGCAAATGAATGGATGAATGAATGAATGAATGAATGAATGAATAAATAAATGAATGAATGAATGAATGCATGAATGACTGAACGAACGAACGAACGAACAAACGATCGAACAAACGAACAAACGAATGAATGATTAAATGAATGGATGAATGAATGAATGAATGAATGAATGAATGAATGAAACAATGAACGAATGAAACAATGAATGAGTGAGTGAAACAATGACTCAATAAAAGATCGGTATTTGTATGGACGTAAAAATACACACGCCATGTCACATTAAAGCACACAAGCT
>JAWQFJ010012322.1:12500-22558 GCA_034096865.1 Theodoxus fluviatilis
AAAAGAAACCCCAAGGACAGCGAGCTTTTTCTTACATCGGCCCTGTAACGTGGAATAGCCTACCTTTCCCTGTCCGTCACTCTGATTCCTTGTCCCAGTTCAAAACCTCCCTTAAGACACACCTGTTCCAGTCAGTCTTTCCTGACGAGCAGTGAGGTGCTTCACAAGGCGCCTCTTTTATGTTTCGTGTTTTCTTTATTGCCTGCTATGTTAATTAATTGTATTGTATTTAACTCTACTTTCATTTCAACTGTACAGTGTGCGAGTGTCGGAATGCTTTGTATGAGTGTGGACTTTTCATTGTAAACGCCATGAGCTTGCCTATTAGGGAAGGTATATGCTTACAAGTAATCTATATTATTATTATTATTATTATTATTATTATTATTATTATTATTATTATTATTATTATTATTATTATTATTATTAATATTATTATTATTATTAATATTATTATTATTATTAATATTATTATTATATTAATATTATTATTATTATTATTATTATTATTATTATTATTATTATTATTATTATTATTATTATTATTATTATATAATTATATATTGAATTTTCTGTGTGACAAATATTCTGAGACCGTGGCAAACCCTTAATAATACAGTAGTCGCCGCTTATAAAACACGCGGTTAATAAAAACAGCCGTTTTTTAAATACAGTTGGTCCGGTCCGGATTTACTTCGTTACTGATGGACATGTTCAACAAGCAAACGGTTAATAAAAACGCCGCTTATTAAAAACACTTTTGTTCGGTCCCAATGTGTTTTTAATAAACGGCGACTACTGTACTTGGAACCTAAACAACCGAACAAAAGACAACCAGTCCGATGAGAATTTCGAGTGCGTTCAAACTGTAATAACACCAACCATGATGAAAAGAGTTTCGTGCAAATTTGGTCTTAATTGCGCCAGTAATCCTTTGTGGGGGAAATAATTTCGGTAAGACGCAATACTTGGTCTACTATGCAAAACATCCAGTGGATATCTGGTCATGTGGTTATGCACAGACACCCCACCTCGCTTGTTTCCTTTCAGAAAAGAGTCAATTTAATTGTACCATTCTCATTTCATTTCTTAAAAAGATTGTCCACATTTTTGTTACATATTCAAACTGCGCGCAGGACGACAGAGAATATGAGCTACAATTATGACTGCCACGAGCAGAACAAGACGCCAAAACAAGACACCAAAACCAGACGCCAAACCATGACGCCAAACCAAGACGCCAAACCAAGACGCCAAACCATGACGCCAAACCAAGACGCCAAACCGAGATGCCAAACCAAGACGCCAATCCGAGACGCCAAACTAAGACACCAAACCAAAACGCCAAACCAAAACGCCAAACCAAGACGCCAAACCGAGATGCCAAACCGAGACGCCAATCCGAGACGCCAAACCAAGACACCAAACCAAACGCCAAGCCCAGCCCAGAGAAGGTTAGTAAAGTAAGAGAATCAGCGTGGCGTGACGAGTTTCGTCTTCCAAGCAGAAGCTGGCCTACCTCCAGTGAGAGCAGCCACGCTCAGTAGGAACACGAGCAAGACGTTTCGTCCACGCGCCATTTTGAGCAGTTGATCAGGCAGCAGTCTGCCGCGTACTTGATGGAGGCTTTTTATAACGTGTGCTGAGGCTGCAATGCCTTGCTAAATGAAGCAGCAGCTGTAGCTTTAGTGCAACATCTGTAGTCCCTGCCTGCAGGTCTGAGGCACGCCACCATTAACCCGTTAACACTCGGCAATGATTTTGTTTTGATATTTTTCTGCTTTTGTACTCTTAGTGAATTAAAACAGGAAAGGTCGTGACAGAAATGTTCAATTACTGAATGTATTATACGTTCCTGGGCTATGTACATTTGTTGCATCACTGAGTGTTTAGTCGCCATTCTTCGATATAACTTCAACAAATTTGACATGCATGAAAACATAAACACTTTGATTTGTTTATTTCGTTTTCCTGGACATGAACATTTTAAACCGTTTTCTTTGTTTGTTGTCGGTATTTATTTGTAAAAATTATATATATATTTCCTTAGTGCATCAAAGTTGACTTTATATATACTGAAATCGTATCACTTGTTGGTGTTAACGTGCAGTCCTTGTTACAATGACATCTAAATAGCGACGTATGCATATACTCGAGTTAAAAACCAATCCCTTAAGAAAGGAAAGATATGCATGAGGAGGTAACTTTTCGATAAATAACAACGGAATATCGTTAAAGTTCTTTGTGTTTTCCCTTTTGTCTTTCATCAATATTGCTCTAAACATCTGTTCTGTGTGTCAACGTGCGTATGTAAACTTCTGTCCTGTGTGTCAACGTGCGTATGTAAACTTCTGTCCTGTGTGTCAACGTGCGTATGTAAACTTCTGTCCTGTGTGTCAACGTGCCTATGTAAACTTCTGTCCTGTGTGTCAACGTGTCTATGTAAACTTCTGTCCTGTGTGTCAACGTGCGTATGTAAACATCTGTTCTGTGTGTCAACGTGCGTATGTAAACATCTGTCCTGTGTGTCAACGTGTCTATGTAAACATCTGTTCTGTGTGTCAACGTGCGTATGTAAACTTCTGTCATGTGTGTCAACGTGCGTATGTAAACTTCTGCCCTGTGTGTCAACGTGTCTATGTAAACTTCTGTCCTGTGTGTCAACGTGCGTATGTAAACTTCTGTCCTGTGTGTCAACGTGCGTATGTAAACTTCTGTCCTGTGTGTCAACGTGTCTATGTAAACTTCTGTCCTGTGTGTCAACGTGCGTATGTAAACTTCTGTCCTGTGTGTCCACGTGCGTATGTAAACATCTGTTCTGTGTGACAACGTGCGTATGTAAACTTCTGTCCTGTGTGTCAACGTGCGTATGTAAACATCTGTCCTGTGTGTCAACGTGCGTATGTAAACTTCTGCTTTTATTACCCACTGCATTTATCACCAGCTAGATGAACAAACATGCAATTAAATTGCCCTTTAGTATTACGTGTCTTCCTCTACGTTCTTCATCAGTGTTGCTCCAAAACTATGTTGTGTCTAGCGAAGTCTGAATATATATTCCATTTTCACTGTCCAGTTGCATTTTCTCCTGTCGTAAAGGAGTTAAGTTTTCTCATCGGGAATTTTCCTCTATCCTTTTCTTCTCTTGTTTGGTCGATTTTCCTCAGCCGTGAAATGGTGTTTTGTGAAACATCCGAAGAAGGAGTCGAACACATATTCACGGTGACACATGTAGGTCAGAGTAAAACGAAGTAACGCAGAGAGAAATCCATTAGACCAATGCGCACAGCACTTTCGCCCGACCAGAAGGAGAAACGTCGATTTTCTCTCCTTTTATTCATTTCTTTTATGACTTTCCCAACAATTGACACACGAATGAGTATAAGTTACCCGTATCTGTGTGTTTGCGCGTTTCTCTCTCTCTCTCTCTCTCTCTCTCTCTCTCTCTCTCTCTCTCTCTCTGTGCGCGCGCGCACGCGTGTCTGCCTGTCTGCCCCTCTGTGTGTCTGCCTGTCTGCTTCTGTCTCTGTGTGTGTGGGCGTGTGTGTGCATTTATGTTTATTTCAAAGTGTGCGTGTGTGTGTGTGTGTGTGTGTGTGTGTGTGTGTGTGTGTGTATGCATGTGTATGTATGTGCGCTTCTGTCTTGCGATCGGGATGGGGGAGTAGGACGGGGTAGGGTGGGGTGTCAAGTAATAATAGACTAAACTCAAACTGCTTAATCAACTTTTTGACACAGTCGCCAAAGGAACCTGGTACAGTAATTTTCAGAGCCGACAAATTCTTTTGATATTTAGTATTAGTCAGAGAGAAACTCGAAACCCTGGCTAGGAAACTGACAATGACTGGAAAGTAAAAATTCCTACAGAAGAGAAGCTGCAGAAAGTAGTTCTTTATATGACTCTACCACATGTCGGTTTCAGGTCGATGTTCTGTATTTGATCTGCATTCCGACAAGCGCGTGTTGAGGAATGCAAACCTATTAAGGTTTCTGCTTCCTCCGAAAATCAAGCGACAGCTGTTTCAGTGGTCATGGTTTGTGTCCCAAATCAGGATCATGGTCTTCACGTCCATTTTCTAAAATCAGCTTTCATTTTCTTTCTATGTGACAAAACAGCTGCTGCTGCACATTTTAAATACTCTAACGAGGGTAGACTTGATAGATGAGAAGCTCTTTATTGGACAGCCATCCAGCAATTCCCCACTAGCTGCAATGCATTCCTTTACTGTGTGAGTCCCTCGTTCTTCGTTCTCGTTTCTGTTAACGCGATCTTCAGATCTCAGCTGCACTCCTACGCCTCTGTCCGTCTGTACACCTGCACAAACGCTATGGTGGTCTGTTCTTGTTGATGACCACGTCAGTCGCCCCAGAGATGAGACAACAGTCTGAACACAGATGTGCAGAAGTCGTAGCGATAAGAACATACTACAGCTTTAGGATTGATGCAGATATTGTTACGGTCTAATACCCTTTGGAGGCTATTTCAGACCTATAAACATTAAAGGTGAACCGCAATTTCCCTAGTTATTCGCCTCGTTCGAAACGCGTCAGGTGACCCTGTGAGTCCATTTTTACCCCGAGCCCCCATTGGGAGACTACTACGTGCAGCTGTGTTCTGATCAATGTACTTTGTAATGATTCATTTCTGCTGTGTTTCTTGTTGTCAAGAGCAAGCAAATGTTTGCATACAGAACTGTTTATTCCTTATTGAAATACTGCCCTCCAGACATTGCAGGCGGAGGCCTGTCGTTCCGATTCGGTTGTCTCGATGCCGCATGTGGGGCTCCGTGGCCGAGTGGTCAGCGCGCTTGACCTGCAGTCGCTTGCGGCTAGTGGGTGCGGCGTTATGAGCTGCTCGGATTCTAGAGTTGCATCCTTGAGCAAGGTGCTTTACTCACATTGCTTCTCCCCACCCAGGAGTAAAACGAGTGCCTGTGAGGGCTGAGCTGGAAAATTGTGAAAACTAACTTTGGCGCGTTCATCTGCAGCCAGGTTGTATGCTCCCCAGGGAGTGAAATAACGAGATAGCCCGATGACCAGGAGGTAAATTTGTGCGGTTTGGACACTCGTCAATGGGTGGGAAAATCCCAATCTCTCTCTCTCTCTCTCTCTCTCTCTCTCTCTCTCTCTCTCTCTCTCTCTCTCTCTCTCTCTCTCTCTCTCTCTCTCTCTCTGTGTGTGTGTGTGTGTGTGTGTGTGTGTGTGTGTGTGCGCGCATTTGTGTGCGTGTGTGTGTTAGGAGAGTGTCAGACCGAAGCTGATTAACCTTAGATTATATTTAGTCAGCTTTTAACGCTGTTGTAAAGTGAAGTGGTATTTGACAGGTCCTTAGAGCCTGTTATATCATTCGATAAATCGCGCGAGACAGAAAGAAAATCGAAGCACTCACTGCAAAATTAAAAACGACCGAGAAAGACTAATTCCTTCAAACGAGAAATGGCGGAATTAAGGTCTTTGCATGCCCCACCATCTGTTGGCTGAAATTCGATGTTCTGAACTCGACATAGCTTTCGATCTGTGCCTGCTGAGGAATGTAAATACGCAGAGGCATGTGCTCTCTTCGAGGGTCTAAAGATTTTCCTTAGCTGATTTCGTAGTTTGTGTCCCAAATCAGCATCATTACGTGCTTGAAAGACAATTTTAAAATTGCTTTCATTCAGACTTGACATTTGACGAAGCTTGCAGCTGTCTTGCTTTTTTCGAGAGTCCATCATTGAAAGAGAGAGAGAGAGAGAGAGAGAGAGAGAGAGAGAGAGAGAGAGAGAGAGAGAGAGAGAATGTAAGAAAAGAACACCGATAGCTTTTCGGAACGACTTCCTTCGACGGGCCACACAAGTGGACTCTTCCGAGGGGAGGGATGCAGGCCACACAAGCTAGGGGACCACAGCGTCTGATTCAGGACGTTTATGCTCGAAACGGTCGTATCGTCGTTCCTAATGCTGGAAATGTAATATTTTGTACAAAATCCGGCAAATGGCGCCATTTTGTACCATTTTCACTTTTCTCCCCCAGAATATTCGCTGCCTTCCCCGTACCCCTCTCCTTGGAAGAGTCCACTAGTGTGGCACACCTGAGGAAGTCATTCAAAGTTCTCTATGGAGCAGCACATTGACTGTTTTTGACAAGACCCAGTGCACCCTCTCACATGGTAAGTCTGTCGATCTTTATCCCCTTTCCCCTCCAGTCAGTCCCACATCTCAGCTGCACTCTCCAACCCTGTTTGTCCGCGTGTTTGTTCACGTACGCACGCACTTACGCACTACACGCACACATACACACACACACACAAACGCACGCAAGCACGCGCACACACACGCACAAATGCACACACACACGCACAAACGCACACGCACAAACGCACACGCATATACAAGCGCGCACGCACCCGAGCGCGCGCACACACACACACACACACACACACACACACACACACACACATACACACAAACACACGTGTCACTCGTGGACGTTCGCACCCACATTTTACAAACCAACGTCCCCTAATGTACACCCTCAGACCCGATCTCGCCAACTATACCGTCGATCAGTGCGATAGAGACACTTTAAGATTTAGTGTTGAATGAGTTGCTTTAGTAAAGGCAAAAAAGAGCAATGAAATCCTCATTACTACTCTTGCTTACAAACAAAAAAATATCCTGTTTACAGTCAAACACGTCAAACCCATCGAATTACTGCATTTTATTGTAAGGTTAGTGCATAAAATATCAGTACAAACCACTCGTATTAAAAGAAATTATTGCATAGTAGAAACGATTTTTGGGCAGGAATAATGCTTGATAAACCAGTAGAGCAGATGAGGGAGGTAGCGAGACGTTTCGTATCGGGTCGTTTCGTAAACACGACGTTTCGCACACTAAAACGACGTTTTGGACACACACACACACACACCAGGGTGCGTTACGTACACGAGGTTTCGTATACACAACAGGATTGTCACGGGTCGCACGTGACAACCGTTTCATCCAGCACGGGTTTGTTTTTCAATCGACGTTTTCGTGCAGTGGACACGTGGTTTACGTTCTGCATGAGAATGATTGATTTTGTTTTGCCAAATAAGACGGCCTGTGACCATGTGTAATTACGCGATGACTTTCCAGTGGGCCTGTGGAATGCGTGTGTCCTCTTAGAGTTTGGGCTCCGATTATTGATCCCCCTGTGGGCTTGGGGGTCACAATAGACCCACCGTTTCTCCCTACGCGATTCGTAAGAGGCGAATAAATAGGGACACCGTGACTACATTTGCGCTTTCTCTAAACCGTTTTGATGATTTTCTTGCTTAATGGCCTTACATAGCATTTAACGGGTGATAGGCCCGAAACCTCCATCTATCCATCCATCCATCCATCCATCCATCCATCCATCCATCCATCCATCCATCCATCCATCCATCCATCCATCCATCCATCCATCCATCCATCCATCCATCCATTCATCCATCCATCCGATTATTTGTTTTTGTTTGTCAGAGTTTGAGCTTTGTGGAGTTGAAACTCCATTAGGGAGGGGGAATGGTTGTTGTCTCCTGTTTGCAGGGGTGCGAACTGCCTGTGAGAGCTTGGGCTCTGTGTGTCGTTGATTTCTTTAGGCAAGATGATGATTCATTATCCGATGTCTTTGCCATGTTATCTGTCCGAGTGGAAATGGTCAGTGGTTGAATAATCTGAAACCAGCTTGACCCCTTGGTTGTTTTTCTTCCAAAGTCTCACTGATTCGTTTGGTAATCACCTTGGTGAAAGGTTTGTACACAAAGCAAAGGAGACTGACTTGTATGACAACTTATACACATGCATAATACACATATAATGATATATGTTATATAATTTGAATTTGATTTGATTTTGTAATATTTGCAATTGTGTCATAATAAGGATTTTAGGGTATACAAATAGAAAACATAAGTGAAAGATAAGAATGTGTAACTGTATAAGACACATAGGTATGCACACCTTTCTATACACCGCCTTTCACCAGTGTAAGTGGCATCCACGCAGCTCACATCAGGCATACACTGCTTCACTGTCTGCCAGACTGCAGCCTCAAAGTCGCAAACAACTTCTTTATTGTTTTCGTGATGCGGTGGCATTCTAGTTCACTAGAGATTTCGCCTACCGGCGAAAGTATCTCTAGCACAGTTGACATCACGTGATGGAAGGTTTTCGTCCGATATATGCAAATGAAGGTCACACGAGAGGCTTGTGGGATAGCCGATCTGCTCCCTGACATACGCCGTTAAAGTAGTTCTAAGACTATTTCGCACAAAACTCATAACTTACTCTTGTTGAGGCAATAAAAAAGTCGTTTATTCGATAAAATAAAATGTTTGTGTTGAAATGGAAACACGTTTTGATATCTGAATGATTTCTGTAAAAAGTGGAGGGAAAAATAGTATCAGAACGAACTATTTTTGGCGCAATGCTGTAATGCGAAGGGTCAAGTCTATTACGCATTCCTTGCGAAGACAGGTCCATAACGAGCTTTTGCTATATATGCAAGTTACAAGACGCTCGGAAACGCTGCTGCGCACCAAGCGAAAGTTATTTGGGTGAATCAAGGGATGTAATCATACCCGCTTATCGGGGCATGTGAACGCTGGGCTTGTGTTTATCGACGCGTTTCTGATGCGTTCCGATCATGTTTGTGAATAAATTTACGGTGTATTGTGTAATAAAATGATTTGCTGCAATAATGAGGGTGTTGTGGCTGTGTTTTTTTGTAGCAGGCGTTGTGAAATCGAACTGGCACATATCCCTAGTTACTACATCATCTAAATTTTCATATTATCTGAAGAATGCAAGTTTAGTTATATCAACGTATACACCCCTGTGTAATATCTTTAAGCAATGCAAAGCAATACATCCTGTCAAGAAGGTGATTTGGGCCAGAAGATCATTCGAATAAGTGAATTCAGTTAGTAACATGAGGACGTTTCAGTCTTAATCCGCTGTAGCAAGGCGTTTTCCCAAAAAAAAAATAAGCAGACGGCGAAGAAAGCAGCACAAAACGTCGATAAACACAAATTGCAGGGGAAATTCAATAACTAAGCTGAGCGTGAGAATCTGCTATTTTGGTCCATATGCCAGATGGCAGCGGCTTGGGGGGCGCTGGTAGCTTTGAATGGAGGCAATAAACGGGGGCGTAGTGGGAGAACTTCAACTTGCATTGTGTTTTCTCGACGCTAGTACCGTTTTGCAAGTACGTCGTGGGATGTCTGTCAAGTGAGTGGGCATGAATCATTTCTACTTCAAAGTTACATGTGGACCGGCCTGTATTCGTTTACTGACAAGGATCGACTCAGTTTTGGTTTGTTATGTGGGTTTTGTGCTTAGCTTCCCCATTCGTGCAGTTTATCCCATTTTGATTGAAACAGAGAAGCAGTGAGACATAAACGTGCATGTATTCGGTACTTGTTTTAAAAGTTTGTTGGATGTCTGTCATGTGCGGCGTGAGCAATTTAACTTTTAGATTGACGTATAGTAGCGAATGGTTTTACGATGTAGGCCTGCTGGCGGGCGTTCTGTCTGCCACGCACAAACTGATATCACGTGAAACCAGGCCATACACACAATCAACAAGCTCAGATGCTGACAATTTTATAATCAGACGAACAATGTTGCATCAAATGTGTACATAATTTACTAGAATCCATAATAACTTCTACCCGAAACGTCGCGTTTATTTTTGTTTTTGAACGAATCATCTTTATAAATTAAAAAAGAATAAAAAAACGTCATTTTTACATGTGTACAAAACGTCGCGAGTACGAAACGTCGCCAACCCGTGAATATCATAACTTTGTGAAGGAAAACAGGTAACTTGGTTCAGCCTCTACTGATCGGGGTGACTTGACTGCTACATGCAATCTCCTTCTGAATTTTGACTTGAGGCCAAGACAGACTACATAAAAAGTGACCTCTTCTATCAGACAAAAAAAGGGGGGGGGGGGGGGGGGGGGGGGGGGGGGTGGGGGGGGGGGGGGGGGGGGTGGGGGGGGGGGGGGGGGGGGGGGGGGGTGGGTCGGTGTGTCTCGAGAGAAACAG
>JAWQFJ010012324.1:0-10000 GCA_034096865.1 Theodoxus fluviatilis
CCTTTTCCCCCATCAAAAACTTTATGACTCAGATTAGACTAGAATTGGAAGCTAGCCTCGTGATGCAAAGTTTCACGTTTTGAAAGCATGAGCTCATCGATCGTGCCTGCCGTCTGGTTAGTTTTTCCACGTGTCGACGAGTGTATTGTCAGTGATAACTGCCATCAGATATGAAATACCACTTCTGCCGTCGATCGACAGACTCATAACATTTTTGCACGTGCTCGATAACCGTTTGCTGTATTCTGTGGACGTTTTCGAACTTGAATGAATGTGGATCAGTCGCACAATGTTGACCCCATAAAGGGAGAGAAGCAGAGCTGTAGTTTTGTTTGCTGTCTAGTCCCCAGGGAACGCGTCAGTCAAAGTGAGTGGGGAACGTGCCTTCCGCGCCTCCCACAGGTTTCGTGCTGTGCAGTAATTACGATGTGAGAGTAAACACCATCGTGATATACAGCCTCCAACACACTCCATCTTCCCTGCTGTGACATCGGCAATGAGTGTAGAGTGTCTGTAAACGTTTGTTTTCACATCACCAAAAACTGCAGACAAATGATGATGTTTTGCTGGAGACACCGAGAATGTAGCTTGCTCTGCACCTGACAGAATGTAGCTTGCTCTGCACCTGACAGAATGTAGCTTGCTCTGCACCTGACAGAATGTAGCTTGCTCTGCACCTGACAGAATGTAGCTTGCTCTGCACCTGACAGAATGTAGCTTGCTCTGCACCTGACAGAATGTAGCTTGCTCTGCATCTGACAGAATGTAGCTTGCTCTGCACCTGACAGAATGTAGCTTGCTCTGCACCTGACAGAATGTGACGTGCAGAGACATTCATTTCGATCAACTATCTTAAGATAGTACGAGGTTCGATGAAGTGTTGCGACAATAAATGCACATGGATGACGCTGACAGAAATAGAAATGCATGCGTTTCGATTACATTGATATTATTTGTTATTTGTCAATGCTAATGTAGGAGAAAGTTTCCAATAAAAAAACTGTAAAACAATACCGACCAGGGGTTTATGAAGGTAGAGGGCTGTGGGCCACTCCTGCTGAAGGATTGCATCCGCAATAACTGTCTTTTCACCGAGACCTTGTGTGCTCTTATTGTATTTACGTCGTTTTCGCTCTGGTGATTCTTTGTGTGATTTCCAACAGCATAGCATATTGCCACCAAAATACTTTTTGTCTCATTCACAGCATTCATTCATATTTAAATAATCAGGCATCTGAAGCTAACACATACATTGGATCTCCTTCCAGCGTCAGTTCAGTCCAGTCCTTTCGTTTCTATAGGATTTTGTCCCACTTCATTCTTCCCCTCCCATCATCTCGTCTGTCGGGCTCTACCGCATACCCGCTATACTTTCCTTCACTGCACTACACCTCTCCTTGTCTGTCGGCTGGTCCCCACACCCTCCATCACAATGTCTGTCTGTCTGTGTCCGACGGTCCGCCTGTGTGTCTGCTTGCGTCTGTCCATCCGACTATGTCTGTCTCTCTCTGTATCCATCATTATCTGACTCTTTCTCCTTCGTCTTCCTCTCCTCCGCCTTCCATATAACCACTGAACAACGTGCTGCCATGATCACATTAGCCTGTCAACCACACACCATCCAGCGATGCAAACAAAATTATTTGTTCCAGTGCAAGCGCGCTTTCATGAGAAGTTGCAAAATAACTCGGGACCTCTCAATGCCTCCAAAAGGCAGGAGACAATCTGTATGCAAATCTGCAAGCAAATCAGTCGGTCACGGCTCCTTCACGTAGCCATGTGGCCACGGAGAGGTTGGAGAGGTTACTGGTTTCACTTTCAAGCGGAGCAATCAAGAGGTCAGGTCTAAGTCAAGTGACCCGTATCAGACTCTCAGGTTTATCAGTACAGGCTGTCTGCACTGGGACTGACCAGGGTCAAGCCATCCGTTGCTCGGTGCAGAGAAATGAGGCCGCCTGCAACAGCGAGCCCTCTGTTGGACCACGGGGCCTGCTGTGCGCTGCTGACTGGCTCACCAACTCCCACCATGTCAAAGTGACACATGTAGATGTATCATGGTCCATGGGCGCCAAGCAAGAATTCGTTCTGTCAGGAAAGACAACCTCACGTGGTTATGAATGAGACTGACCTGGAGCCCTCTCCTGCAATGCCAGGGGAAGGCAAACGCGGGCCAGATGCGCCAAGTGCTGGTAGCCAGGTCTCACCTGGACTGTGTGGGGCAGCGGGACGCCAGGCATTAGGTTCTTTCTCTGCCATGGCACGAACATTGCTTACTGAGGGATTCAGTACTGACGGAATCATTTTGCATGACGGCCCATACAAAAGCTCTCCCAGTTTCAAACCAGTGCTGATGCTGTAAGCGTCTCAGTTGGGCCAACTTGCTCGTTACAACGTACACCAAGACATAAAAATGAGGACACACATTTCCACAATGCAACACTCCTTGCCCTTTCATTCCCGTATCCAGCCAACTGTCCACTGCTACTGCCCCTTCATTCCCGTATCCAGCCAACTGTCCACTGCTACTGCCCCTTCATTCCCGTGTCCAGCCAACTGTCCACTGCTACTGCCCCTTCATTCCCGTATCCAGCCAACTGTCCACTGCTACTGCCCCTTCATTCCCGTATCCAGCCAACTGTCCACTGCTACTGCCCCTTCATTCCCATATCTAGCCAACTGTCCAGTGCTACTGCCCCTTCATTCCCGTGTCCAGCCAACTGTCCACTGCTACTGCCCCTTCATTCCCGTGTCCAGCCAACTGTCCACTGCTACTGCCCCTTCATTCCCGTATCCAGCCAACTATCCACTGCTACTGCCCCTTCATTCCCCTGTCCAGCCAACTGTCCACTGCTACTGCCCCTTCATTCCCGTGTCCAGCCAACTGTCCACTGCTACTGCCCCTTCATTCCCGTATCCAGCCAACTGTCCACTGCTACTGCCCCTTCATTCCCGTGTCCAGCCAACTGTCCACTGCTACTGCCCCTTCATTCCCGTATCCAGCCAACTGTCCACTGCTACTGCCCCTTCATTCCCGTATCCAGCCAACTGTCCACTGCTACTGCCCCTTCATTCCCGTATCCAGCCAACTGTCCGCTGCTACTGCCCCTTCATTCCCGTGTCCAGCCAACTGTCCAATGCTACTGCCCCTTCATTCCCGTGTCCAGCCAACTGTCCACTGCTACTGCCCCTTCATTCCCGTATCCAGCCAACTGTCCAATACTGCTGCCCCTTCATTCCCGTATCCAGCCAACTGTCCAATACTGCTGCCCCTTCATTCCCGTATCCAGCCAACTGTCCAATACTGCCGCATTTGTAAGAGAAGCAGGTTACATGGAACACGAGTTAGGAGTAAGCTGAATTGAATTGAATAATGCGACAGAAAGAGACAAAGCTGAAGGCGCTTACCTATTTCAATTCACTGAATACTGCAGCAAATCTGGATTTTTACTGAAGACTCAAGCACACCCCTGACATGCATGACATGCCAAGTGGAGTAGTTACATTAAAGTATGAAAGTTCATTTCTTACTTCTAGTCCAGTGCTTCATTTGCCCAGCGTACACGCAATTAGACCAGCAACAAAGAGGTTGTGGTTACCATGATATGGCAAAAATAGGGGCGGTAGGCTGGCATGAACTTTTTATTCTTTCTATAGAAGAGGCCAGACTGAACATGAAAGTTCTCTTTTGCTGAAAACGCTTTTTGAAATAAACTTAGTATGTTCCCTTCATGGTCATTGGACATCAAAGATGGGAAAGTATGCAGTTCATTGATTACTGTTAATTTCTTTCTCCTTATTTTTCATGAATGATCGAGAAAACAGTTTGGGGTTGATAGAAAAAACAAACGGTCAGTCGGTTTGCTGTAACCACAATGGTTTTCTCTCGTGCCCCAGCAGCCAGGAGATGCAGTGCTAGAGCCGACTGGTTCCTAGACTTGCATATGGAGCACTCTTGAAGACCAACTACGGCAGTTCCAGTTGGATGTTCCTCAAAGAGTAGAAAACTGCAGCGTGGCCGTGCCATTAGAAGATGAAAATGTATTGACAGCAATATCTATGAATGACTGAAACATTATCATGCAAAAGCAATATATCAGTTTTATAAACCTGAATAAAAGCAATAGTGTCTTACTAGCATTTCTAATATCTACTGTCTTTCCTCTAATACCAAGTCCACGGAGCACATTGCATCCTGCTCAGGGAAAAGATTTCGGAAAGTAATCAAGAAATGTATAATGGACATGACATAACATGCAAATATGTGCAGTGTATATTCTTAAGAGGCTAATTTCCCCCCACATTCTTTCATACAAATGATAAAAATGCTTTGCCATGACAATGTTTGGTAGGAGCGACTTCTCAGCAAATGCACCAAGCTTCAATGTAATAAAACAACATGCAATGCATTCAGCATAAAACAGAATATATTTTGGATTTTGTATAAATACTTCTTTTTACTGCCATTATACTGATTTTTTTTAAATTAATTTTTCTTAATAAAGACAATGATACCAAAGCGGGTGCAATACAATAATGATAGCACAATGTCAAAACACTCTGGAAGAATTCCATACTTTCAAGCTTTCTCTTGGCACAAAAAACGACTTAGGGGTGAACGTTACTGCACCCACTATCTGCACAATCTCCCTGGTGGTCATAAACAAAGGTAACAGGGAAAGGTTTCCATAAACGGGCCACACTAGTGGACTCGTCCGAGGAGAGGGGTGTGAGAAAGACAGTCAAGCTGGCGGGAAACACAAATAATTGGTGGGACACATCTTATTGGCTGCATTCTTTCCAGTTTTTTCCCCCCAAACTGTCAAATTATTTTGTCATTTTATGAATGTATTACTGCGATTTCACTGAGAATTAACCAACCAAGATCGCTTGCCAGTCAGATGCTGTTGCTTGCTAGCTTGCATGAACCACCATCTTGGCTGTCTTTCCACACCCCTCACCTCGGACGAGTCCACTAGTGTGGCCCGTTTATGGAAGCCTTTCCAGTAACAGTATAAATTTAAATCAACAAATGCAAGCCATTTCTTCTTTCCAGGCAAAATCTGGCACCTGTGGTCAAACCTCACAACTGGGATCACACTGAAATGTACTACTTTACTAAGTCTAAAGGAATTACCTCCCTTGACAGTTTACGCCTCTAGACTAGACACACTTCCAGGAGCCAGACACACAGACAGGCCATCATAGTCATGGATCTTCAAATAGGGTGAGAAAATATTAAGGAAAACGACACAAAATTCTAGTTTTTATGAACATTACACATACAAAAAGGGTTTCCAAAACATGTTTAGAGAAGGCAATATATTACCAAGCCACAATTGTCAATATTGAAACAATCAAACATAAAACCTTTGTTCCTGATTAGTGCTGGGTACAGGTACAGAGGACCGTACCGGTTTTTTACCAATATTTTTGCATTTTACCGGTACTTTTTACCGGTGTACCACGCTGACGTCATGCTGACCAATCCTTACGACAACACATGCACTTTAATAGCCGTTGACAATGACCTATGTGGTTGCGCAAGTTATCAGTGCATCAGAAAACGGAAGGAGGATTTGTGGATTTGAGAGAGAGAGAGAGAAAGAGAGAATGAGGAGGGTTAGAGGGAGGAGAAAGACAGGTGTGTGAGAGAGAGGGACAGAGAGGGAGAAGGAGAGATGTAAAATTAAACCTACACATGTTTGTTTTCTTTATTTAAAAAAGAAGAAGCAGTAAATTAACTAAAGTTTCAAGTTTTCTTGCGTAATACAAAAGCATATTCAAAAGAAAATCAAAGCCAAGCATCTTTGCTTCAAATCAGACATTTCAACATTTAAACAAGAAGGGCAAAGCCCACACGACTCACATGCTTGACCTTGACCTTTACATGACCTTGACCTTCAGGTGACCTTCAAGGTCAAGGTCAAACAACTAAACCTAGCAATGGCATCATATACTAAGAGCTGCTTTACACATTTTTCCTACCAAAATACATGTGACCTTGACCCAAGTTCAAGGTCATCCAAGGTCATGCAACACAAAGCTGTTAATTCAAGACATAGGAAGCACAATGGTACTTATTGGCACTTTTTACCATGAGATATGGTCACTTTTAGTGGTTCACTACCCCATTTTGGTCACATTTCATAAGGGTCAAAGTGACCTTGACCTTGATGATATGTGACCAAATGTGTCTCATGATGAAAGTATAACATGTGCCCCACATAATTAATAAGTTTGAAACAGTTATCTTCTATATTTCAGGGTCAAGGGCACTTCAAAATATGTATACAATCCAACTTTGAAGAGCTCCTGTGACCTTGACCTTGAAGCAAGATCAACCAAACTGGTATCAAAAGATAGGGATTACTTTGCCCTATATACCATATATAGGTGAGGTATCCAATCTCGAAAACTTCAGAGAAAATTGAGAAAATGTGAAAAATGACTGTTTTTTAGATAAAATTTATGGCCCCTGCGACCTTGACCTTGAAGCAAGGTCAAGTCACTATGTATGTTTTTTGAGGCCTTGTCATACACCATCATGCCAAATTGGGTGTTGATAGACTTTATAGTCTCAGAGAAAAATCCAACGTTAAAGTTTTAAACGGACGCCCGGACGCCCGGACGCCCGGACGGACGAAACGGGTGAGTACATAGACTCACTTTTGCTTCGCATGTGAGTCAAAAAGAACCAAAGCACTGGAGTTTGGAAACTCAACGTCATATTCAAGTGCATCGTGCGAGGTTTTGAAGTGTACATTGAAGAGTGATGTCTCCTCATGTGTGCTTGCATGTTCGACGTGCCTCCTCCTGCCATTTTGACTTGGGTGTTGCATGTTGTGCACACAGCAACTCTCTCATCAATTTGGTTGTCTGATTTCCGTTTTTTCAATCCAAAAAACCTCCATATGGCTGATTTGCCCCTCTCGTTCTTCACCACCGTGAAAGAATCGTCCGCCATGGTTTTTTGTGACCTATGACAGTTATGTCCCTTGCGGTACGTACCAGTACAGTTGGCCGTACCGGTACAGCGTACCACGTCAATGGGCACCGGTTTTACCGGTATTACCGGTAAGTACCGCCAGCTCTATTCCTGATGCTAACAGCACAGCATGAATGCTGAAATTCTTCCTCATTAAAGCACATAAGATGAATAACAAATCCAACAGATCATATTCCAGGGACACAAAGTCTTCTAAGTTCACTCCACCTTGAATCTTCGTCTCCATTCATCATCCACGAAATTTAAATTAAAGAAGGGTATCGTTCATATCAGACACTGTTGCCATGAGCATGTACATGTTCCTTTACAATTGGCACGCTCCGAGCCATTGATGCAGGTGCTCAATGGATCTCAACATCCTTTCTGCATCACTGGTCTCATCAAATGTGGAGCTTCACCTCATCATTGGCTCATTCCTGTGGTGCATCCCCCTCTTGAAGTTTCCACCTCTCAACATGCTCCTCATTGGGCCGCCTCGTCCTCGACCTCCTGGGTTACCCCGACCTATGCCCACACCGCCCCGGCCTTCCCCCATGTTCCTGTTCCCTCTACCTCTCCCCCTGCCCCGGTCGCCCCTCCCTCTCCCACCTTTGTCTCGGTCCCCCTGCCCCTGCTTGTTCCTGGGGTTTGGGGACTTGGGTCGGAGGCGTTCTATTTCATCAGGGCACACCATCAGGTATTCGTCCTTGAAGAACTTGGCGTAGACCTCAGGGTCAAAGTTGCTAGAGGTAAGCTCAGGACCGATGGAAAGCCAGCCGGGACGGGTGGTGGAGTCGCGCCCAAAGATGTGGAGGCGACGGCGGCCCAAGCAGAAGTGCTCGATGATGTGGAAAATCTCAACAGGTTTGTCCTTGCTGCCATATGGTGGCTCATCCTCAATGATCAGGTCTATGTCCACATTGGCATGGATGAAGTCACCATCTGTGCTGCGTTTCACTGTGCCCTTGATGCCCATCAAGCAATGCTCCTGCAAGCAACATCGACGTGCAAGTATGCAATACATGTAAGAACAGATCACAGAGGCAGAGATGAGTCAAGATGTCCAGTAACACTGTGATCAACAGGACTCCACTTGATACAATACTGCTCAAGCAGCCATTTTAAAGGACTAATTCTTCATTAGGTCCGACACTTGTCAGGCCTATTGTCACCCTTTCTTTCTTTCTCGGTTCATTTGCGTCAAAACCAGCACTTCACCTCTCTCATCAGTAACTTGAGTAATGTAAATTTTCTTCCTTTGTTTAATTTACTAGGTGCATTTGTTGAACCATGCCTTTATCATTATTTTCATGGTGAGATAAATTTTCAAATTAAAAAATGTCACGAAGAAATTCAGGCCACCTTCACATAAAGTGTATAAGCAGATTATTGCTGATGATTGATCCCTGTTCCAAAGGGTCTGCATCAGAGCTCGGCTGCAGGACTCGAGGCATGGTTTCAAGAGAGTTGTGAAGAAAGCAGTCACCTTGGTTCTTTGGAACAAGGCATTGGGTTCCAGGTTCTTGTTGTGACTGGGGTCATTGATGTTGGTCTTGATCCAGCAGATGTCCTCACACCTCCGGTAGCCCCAACTCTTCAGACACTGAAAATAAAAAGGTGCTCAAAATCAAGACTGATTAATAAAATAACATAAGCAATTTTCCCCACAGCATAGTACTGCACCTAATGCAGTGAGGGTGTGAATGCTCATTCCATGATAAGCATTTGTCACTCTTCCTCTGAGTGCCTCCAAAATACTTTTTGTCTCATTCTAATTGTACTAATAATGTATTTTAAATATCTTGCAGACATAAGCATGAAAAATATCATTTTCAATAAATGATTTCTATGTCCATAGAGACAAAGAAAGGCAGAGAGCCAGCACAGAGCAACACAACGACAACACTCACGTTCCTCCCTCTTTCCAGGCCCTCAGCATTGCCACACCAGATCCACAGGAAAGACCTCTGGGCCGCCACAGATTGGATGTCCAGGCGCTCGATCTGCAGAAAATGCATCCCAGTAACTAGGACTGGCAAATCCAGCAAGACTCTGAAAGTGAATCTTCCATTACTGACAAATTTGGCCCAAACTGACTGCAGAAGCAGCTGGATAGCCCCTGCATGATGCTTTCACTGACATGGAAGGTATCTTTATGCAAAGATTTGCAGTGTCTTCTACGACTGGTAGCGAACTCTAGGACTTTGTCATAGAACATGTTCCACTGCTGTCTGCTATGCTGCTATGCCAGGTTTGAATATCTCCGGCAAGAGTCGCATTCATGCATGACGGCATATCATTACAGTTCATCACTAAAGGTGCAATCACCGCACATATATGACAGACTGACACAACACTTTCCATAAAATGTCCAAGAAATTAAATACACTGTGTCAGAATGATACGGTGCTGATCTCTTTGGAGTTGTAGTCCAGTGGTACAGGAGCTTTCCTGCAGACGCTTTGCGGCTGGCAGGTGCGGAGTTCCAAGCTGCATATACCCTACAGTCACACACTTGGGCAAAGTGTTTCACCCGCACTGCCCCTCTTATCAAGAAGTAACATTGGTTACTGGGCACTGCACAGCAGTGATTGGAGGTGCAATTCTCCTGAAAATAAATCCTCATTTTGAATTAAGTTAATAAAGATTAATATCACTACATAATATATGGTAATAATGTACAGTGCTAATCTCTTCTATGCAAGAAATGATGCTTTCCAATGCAACACGTTTACAAGATGTAAAGGAGATGTGGATGGGCAAAACTAAAATGCTGGAATCACTTGCCTCATCCCAGTCCCAGTACTTGTCAAAGATGATGCCCTTGGATCTCTGGTACTCAATCAGAGGGGGCTCAACCAGAATGACGTCAAACTTGTTGCCCAGGTCTCTCAGGTCATAGGTCTCCAGGTCACACTTGAGATACCTGTTGCAAGGAATGATTGCATCGAGGAAAACTAATTACCAACTGCAAAATACATGTACCAATCTGAAGATGTCATAAACAGAATAAGA